>MNCI01019413.1:361571-424358 GCA_015680685.1 Gnetum montanum | reverse complement strand
CCCCATTTTCATTTATGAGCAAATGTGAAAACTTTCTAAGTATTTGAGCATATATATAGGTGTTTTTACCTTGCATCGATGGACGGGATGCATAAACGAGGTCCAATTGATGAAGTTGTTCTAGATAATTTTCCACATTAAATATTTTAAAAAATACAAGGATTTTTGATGTGAAATTAGGGTCAATAGAGAGCCAAAAAAGCCATGAACATGATGAAATGCTAGAAGAAGGCTTATGAATTCTCAAAAATGGAGATTTAATTTGGAGAATGAAATTTGATGGAGAAAATGCCTTAAGGAGCATACAGTTGGATGCAACCAATGGGACACATGAAAGATTTGATTGTAGGAATGCCTAAAGATAAGGAACCTAACTAACCAAACAAAGAGATATGTAAGTGGGTCCTCACCATAGCAAGGACATGCCCTTTTTTCCTTTACATATCCTCAAACCATGGAGTTAGTGGATCCCACAAGTGATGAATGGTTATGAAAAGTTAAGAATTGAATTTGGAAAAATCTACCTAAGAATATCAACACATCAAACTAAGACATCGAACAAGACATGGAAACTGACAATGAGGTGAGCTATGGAAAGCATTGATGGATGAGAGAGAAGGAAGAATGGAGTTCCTAATTGTGATCACATGATGTCCCTTATGGATTTTGTAGTTAAATGACCTAATAAAGTCCATCCTGAGTCTAGATCAAAACCAACCACTTTTAGTGACTTTGCATCCCCACTCTAAGACCAAACCACCCCTTCAAGACATAAGAATGTTTGCACAAATTAATCATCATTCCTTATTAGAGAAGAAAAGAGAAGTATGAAACGAGAAAGGGCCTTAGTTAGAGAGGACCTTCAGGAATGGGTAATATGTATTTTTGGTCCCAAAACCAATGCTTATAGCATGTTATTTTGTTTAATGGATGTGCTTTGAATTCCCATCATGTGTTTTTTTTTTCTTATGAATTTTTGAATGGGAACCACACCATGCAAAGACTTATTACTTTGTGTTATTAGTCAACATAAAATGGTAAGAGATCCATGAAAACAGAATTGCACTCAAGTAAGTAGAAAGGCACAAAGAGCATTGAATCCCCTTGAAGTCACACCCTTTTGAAACCTTTGAATCTTTTCCAAGTTTGAAAACTACCAAGGTTACAAGTTTGTTAAAGTTTCATTAATGAAAAAGGTATCTCATATTTCCAAAACAAGGAAGACCATAGAGTTTGTGAATGGGTGGATGATGTGGACTCACTACTTATTCCATAAAAAATAAACCATGTATTAGTCATTAGTCATCAAAATTTAGAAATAGAAACTAAACATTAGCAATCAAAAACATTAAGTACAAACCACCATTAACAAACAACTATAACATCATTGTGTCCTATTGGCAATAAAGCACTTTATTAGGAAACAAGAAGAAAAGTTCACATCAAAATAAAGTAAAATATAAAATAAATTATAAAATATTCAAGAAAGTTAAAACATACTAATGATGTAAAACAAAAAAGTATAAAAACAAAGAAAGTGTAAAATAAAAAGGTACAAAAATTGACAAGCCATTTTAATGATTAACATGGATGGCCATCTCCCCCACAATTGAGTTGGAAGGAGGGGATCTAAAAAATCAAGTGAGTTTGTCCATTCAAGGAGGCATTACTTACATTGGCTTTCTTTGGCTCATGCAAAGGTTTTACTTATTGCATGTTAACCAATTTCTTTTCTTCTAGGCTCTCAAATTTGTAGATAAACATGACCCTAGAAGGAAATGTTTCATAAATGATGTAAATCCCTTCCTACAATGTTTGGAACTTGGTTCATTATGGCATATGTGTGGGGTTCTTGTCAAGGACCTTTCATCCAAGTTGAAATTTTACTTTCCATATTCTAAGGTCATGGTGTTGTTTACTGAATACCTTGTGCACTTCATTCAAAGATAGGGCAACCAATATATTCTCATCTAGCATGTTAAGATTGATCAATATTTCCTTTTGTGCTAGGCTAAGGTCAAGATCAAGGGCATAGGCTATTAAAAGTGTACAGAGCTCAGATTGAATTGGAAGAGTTGGAAGTTTCCTATACACTAGCTCATAGGGAGAGTAGCCTATAGGGAGTTTCCATGTGGAGTAGTAGATCCAAAAGGTACCGTTAAGTTTTGTGCTCCATTATCTCCTATATTTACTAATTATTCTTGTTAAGATTTTTGAGATTTTATTATTGGTAACCTCTTCTTGATTGTTGGCTTGGGGGTGGTAGGGTGTTGTTAATTTATATTCAACCCCCAAGCATTGCATGAGCTTACAAAAGGTGGTGCCTATAAAGTGAGTGCCATTATCAGAAATCAATGCATATCTAATATTTCTTGCCATCCTTAGTTTTGCTTTCTCAAGTTGTACACTCAAGAGTTCATTTGATATTTTTCATTAAATAGCTCAAGCAGTGTACTCCATCTACAAATTGATTTCAACTCCAAAGAGTAGTACTAAGTTTCTGATTCTTTTATGAGTATCCTAGGAAACAACTTAAGCTTTTGCTAATTGTTTTCTCTATTCTACAAGGCACAAGCATCATGAAAGGCTTGCAAATGATTCTATGAATTTGAATAGTTCATATCCAATTGCTTTATTCAATGCCTTGTTGGAATTCTTACTACCTTTGTAATGTTCAACATGTTTTGAGTTGCAAGCAAAGGCTCATCATAGTCATGGCCTTTGTGATGGCCATGGTGCCTATGATGCCCTTTTCTATCCCTTCTCTCGTGGTGGTAGGCCTCCCTTGAATGCCCATGTCTCTGATCTCGATCATCTCAATGGGCTTGAGAATCATGATCATTTCTATCCCACTAATCACCTCCATCATGATCATGTCCTCTGTGGCTTTGATCGGAGCTTAAGAAGGAAGAAGAGGATGATGAAAGTGAAAAAGAAGAAGGATTAGCACTATAGTGCCTACCACCCCATCTTTGATGATCATAATCATAATAATCATCATGATGTCTGTCCTTGCCCCTTCCATGTCTCCCACCTTTGGATCCCCCATGATCATGGGATCCATTCTTTCCTGAACCACAAGAGATGCCACAAGATCTAGACCACAAGAAGAAATAAAAATTTCTTTATCGGACTAAGCACTTTATGAAAATCCATGGATACCTTTACAAGGTGTGTGCTAATGCCTTGGTTCATTGGTGTGTACCTAATGTAGATCAATTACATGTTCTCCAGAACACTCATGAGGGTCCTTGTGGGGGCTACTATGCTGGGAGATGCATGACCATAAAAATATTGATGGCAAGATTCTATTAGTCCATAATCTTTAGGGATGCCCACCAATTATTTTGATCCCATGTGCACTATCAACGAGATGGTGGGATGACTGCATGGATGAAGGATCCTCAACAATGGATTCAATCACTGGAACCATTTTAACATATGGGACATAGATTTTATGGGAACCATCACACCCATGTCCAACAGAAAGGCATATATAATTATCATCATTGACTACTATACCAAATGGGTAAAGGTAGCAATTGTCACCAACTATACATCATTCACTGCTACTCAATTTGTATAACAAAATGTTGTGAATACGTTTAGGGTGCCACATGCATTTATTTCTTATAACAGAGCTACTTTTTGAAAACTCATGCAATGCTTGGGGGTTGAACATAAATTGATAATACCCTATCATCCCCAAGCCAACGGTCAACCAAAAGTGATTAATAAAGAGATCACAAAGATTATAACAAGAACTATTAGCAAATATAGGAGAGACTAGAGTATAAAAATCAATGATGCCCTTTGGGCCTACTACTCAACATGGAAAATCCCTATTGACTACTCTTCCTATAAGCTGGTGTATGAAAAATTTTCAACACTCCCAATTCAATCCGAGCTCTGTACACTCTCAATAGCTTGTGACCTGGATCTTAACTTAATTCTGGTACAAAAAGAAGGACTGATCAACCTAAATGTGCTAGACAAGAATCGATTGGTGGCCTTGTCTTTGAATGAAGTGCAAAAGGCATTCAACAAACAATGTCATGATCTTAGAATATGGAAAGTAAAATCTCAATTGGGAGATAAGGTTCTCTATTGGAATTCCACACATGTACCACAAAAAACCAAATTCCAAATGTTGTGGGAGGGGCCTTATATAACTGATGAAACCTTTCCTTCTAGGGCCATGAACATATACAAACTTGAAAGCCCAAAAAAAAATCAATTGTTCAACATCCAATAGATAAAGTCTTTCCAGGAGCCAAAGGAAGCTAGTGTAACAAATGCCTTAATGGATGGGCAAACATGCTCAATTTTTCAAATCTTCTCCTTCCAACTCAATCATAGGGGAGATGGCCATCAATGCTAATCATCTATGTGGCTCCTTAGTTTTTCTATTTTTTGTTTACCCATCTCTGTCTTTGTAAATTATTTATTTTACACCTTTTTGATTTTTAAAAGTGTTTCCTATTTTACACCATTTTTTACACCATCGTTAGTACATTTAAATCTTTCTTCAATATTTTATACTTTCTTATATATTTTACTTTATTTTAGTGTGATTTTCTAATTTTTGTTAAAAAACATGCTTTTTGCCAACAATACACAGTGATGCTATAGTTGTTACTAATGGTGGTTTGTGCTTAATGTTTTGTTTGTTGATGTTTGGTTTCTATTTCTTAATTTTTGTACCAATGGCTAAGATAGTTTCTTTTTCATGGAACAAGGAGTGAGTCCACGACATCCACCCATCCACAAACTCTATGATTTTCCTTGTTTTGGAAGTTTGAGGTCCCTTTTCATTAAATAAACTTTTAATAAACTTATGACCTTGGTAGTTTTCAAAATTGGGAAGGAATCAGAGGTTTGGATAGTGTGTGACTTCGAGGGAACTTAATACTCTTTGTACGCTTCTACTTTCTCAGGTGCATGAGTGTTTTCATAGACTTCTTACCATTATGTGTCAACAAATAATAGGAAGTTGAATAAAGTCTTTGCATGGTGTGGTTCCCATCCAAAAAGAAAAAAAATATGAATATAAAAAAACATAAAACATTATGGGAATTTAAAGCACACCCCTTAAACAAATCAACAGGCTACAAGCATTGGTTATGGAACTAGAACAACATGTTACCCATGCTCAAATGTTCCATCTAATTAATGCCCTCTCTCACTTCCTTCTCCTTTTTTTTTCTTTATAGAATGATGGTTGTTCTATGGAAGCACTCTTGTGTCTTGAGGAGGTGGATCGGTCTTGAAGTGGGAATGCGAAGTCACTGAAAGCAGTTGGTTTTGGTTTGGACTAAAAATGGATCTCCTCAAGTCACTTAAACACAAGATCCATAATGGACTTCTTATGACCTCAATTTACAATTCCATTCTACCTCCTTCATCATCCAGATATGTTGTTCATAACTCATCTCACTACCAGTGTACATGTTTTTGATTCAATGTCTTTGTTTAACATACTTGAATTCTTTGGTAGAATCTTCTAGGTTTTGATCCTTAACTTCCATCAACCATTAATCACCTATGGGTCCCACAAACTCCTTAGGTTGAGGTTATGTAAGGGCAAATAAGGGATGTGCCTACTATGGGAAGGATGCACTTGCATATCTCTTGGTTGTGTTGGTTAAGCACCTTATTCTTAGGCATTCTTGTAATTAGAATCTTTCATACCCCCATCTTCGACATCCAACCATGTGCTCCTTTACATATTTTGTTCAATGCACACATTCTCCATAAAATTTATGAATTTTTGAGCCTTCAAAAATCCTTTTTAATGATTTCATCTTATTCTTGGCTTTTGTAGGACTCCATGAAACCCATATTTATTCAAAAATTCCTTATATTTTTAAAGATATTCACATTTGAAAATTTTATTTATAGACCCCCGTAAATAGGGCCTTGTCAATGAAGCCCATGCATATATGCTACCCCATCAACATAGCACAAAAATAGTATAAATATGCATGAAACCCTTCCAACAAGGTTTGGTAACATTTATAATAAAAAAATTAATTAATAAAATAATTAATCTTCCATGGTCCAACCTTAGCCAAGTGTAACTAATTAACGAGATAAGCCATTCCAAAAATTCAAAGTTACACATTATATCTACTAATCCATGGATGTGTTATGATCGTAAATGGCACTAAAAGAAAAACACATGTAGGAAGGAGGACCATCTCAACAAAAGGAGAAATGGCCAAGAATAGGAAGGGGCCAAGAACAAGCCCAAAGAGAACCACTTGCAACCCACACCATGGGTCCTCCTAGGGAAGTGGTCGAGGTGGAAACTATTCGTTAAATTCTAGAACCATCAGTAGTAATAGAACATTTCCACTAGGATGAGGCACCAGCTCAGCAAGCCAACCTTGAGGTGACCTTGATAAAAGCCTACCTAAATCAAATCAGATCAAGGAAGGTCCAAAAAATGATGCTCTAGGAGTTAAAACTTTGGCTCTTTCCTGGAGCAATCACCTAAAGAAGTGTAAGACCAACTGAAGACCTCTCCCATGTGGCCAATTATCACTTCCACTAGGGAGTGGTACATGGGAGAGACATTCTTATTTTGGAACAATAGGCAAGCTAGTTCAATGATCAAAATCAAGAACATCTCAATGTCCTACTCGGTGTAGGCCATTGCTAAAGTGCTTAGGTTGCCAAAAATTAGGGCAAATCTCATAGAGATTCCAGTGCAGGTGGACCTCAGTATCAAAAAGTAATGGATGCAATGGTGCTCTAACTGCTAATTTGATGGAGATGATGAAAGATAAAATTCCCACAAACATTCAAGAAGAGGATTAGTAGCCACCACCTCCACCTACCACTCAAAAAATTATGTCGACCATCACTACAACAGCCCAACAATTGTGCAAATATCGAGAATGGCTCTTGAGCAAACATGAGTAACAAGTAGGCATGAGTGGTGGGGATCCATCTGTGTATCAGTCAGCAATGAGTTACCTAAATGAGGTGGCTTGAATAGTTAGCTTGATGGGAGGTGGCGAATCTAGTTTCTTAGCCCAATGAACATAGTTGTTTATGAGGTTGAATCTTAGCATTAGAGAGGTCACGGTATCTCTCGTAATGCTACGACCTTCTCAATGCGCTTGGAGGAACATGAGGGGGAAATAGTGCTAGTGATGTAACACCAAGGGTAGGACATAGCAACAAGGGTGGTTGCTAATAGAATTATCAAAACACTTAATGCACCTGTCGCATCTATCCCAGATGTCACTACACTCAAAGATGTGCAAACATCTATAGGAACCATAAGTGGAAAATTAAGCACAACACAACATGAAGAACTACTACACTAACTATTGGAAATGGGGCAACCACTTCCACATGTCTTTGATCTTCTAGATATTATTACTACAACCTAGTCAAAGATGCTAGAGTTAAGGGGCAAAAACATTATCTTGGAAGGAAAACTCAGAATAGCTAAAAAGCTAAACGAACGCTTCACTACTAAAGTTGCTTTATTAAGAGCCTAAATTGCTGACCTTGCATTTCTCAACCTGGCATTGACAAGAGATGAAGCTCTTGAATAGCTTCACATCAAACTAAAAAGGGTTAAGGGTGCAACAAAGATGTTGGTGTTTTACCGATCCTTGGTAGAGGCTACCTAGCACAAAATTCAAAAGGCCTTGGATTTAACCTACCAAGAGAATGTGCAATTGATTGCAAAGAACCATTTCTTGAAAAATGTTAATGAGCATAAAAAATAGTTGATCGACTTTATCCATGAACAATAGGAGCAACTAACCAAAAGGAACATAGAGCTAAGGAGACTGATAGTTGAAAATAGAAACCTCTCTATGGAGGAGGTTCGTGCCCTTTGCCAAAATATTGCAATAGAGGTAGCCACCTAAAAATCAAAGACTCTCAAATTTGAAAGAGTCAAGGATCATTACAAAGATCAGGTTAGTGTTCAAAAAGAAGTCAATGAAAAGCACATCTAGTTAGAGAAGGAAAAAGTAAATGAGATGCTTCAGCAACTCCAACAAGGATGCAAATTGTGCCAACTCATCATTGATTAGATCGATCTGTATAATAAAGTAGAAATCTGCATGAAGGAGTTGCAGATATAGGAAATGATGGAATACATGGAGCTTTCCAATCTTCGATATGCAAATCTGGCTATGTTAACTAGTAGATAACTATGATTAGAACTAGAGAAGCAAGTGGCCAACTAGTACTTGATGTACGACGTTGAGTTTAAGCATCACAAGGACACCAAGCAAAAGCTTGTGGTGGAAAATGTAGAACTCAAGGTTCTCAAGGGCAAATATACTAATCAGAGATTTGTTATTGAGAACCTAGCAAAAAGAATGAATGACTACTAGGAGCTATAAAATGTAATTAGGGCATTTGATGTTAAATACAAACAATTCACTACTTGACTTGTGAATGTTAAGTAGTTGTTCCCAGTAATGTCCTATTTGTGGGATATCCTTATTCCAACCCACATTGGTGATGCCTTGTGGACTATGAATGATCCCCAAAGCAAGGAGGAGAAGATGAAGGAATTATTAGATGCCTTTCACCTTCTGCCAAAGATAGAAGCCATATTCACCTCAGCCACGACATGTGTCCAAAGCTAGCAAGGGTCCTTTAGAACTTGAGGAGCCTCCACCGCTTGGGACTATTTGATCTTCTTAACCATATTCATGCCATCAGAGGATGTGCTATCTAGTTTTGAGTTATCATGTCATGGTGTTCAACTTTGTATCATGAACACCATAATTTTTTGTAATGATGTTGATTTTTACACTTGGGCAATTAGTTTTTTAAAGTTAGTTTGTTATGTCAAGAGTCAGTTAATAATCCCATACCTTCCCAATTTTGTAAAGGAACTTAAGAATGAGTTTTCATTCAGTCATGGGGGTATGATGAATCATCATTTTTTTGTATTGGCAAGGCCCTATTAACATGACCTAGTCTACATGCTGTTACCCCATTAATGGGGCTGCATTGATGTAGCATTTACTACATCTATGGAGCCCCGTCGACGTAGCTTCACAATAAAGTCTATAAATATGTGCTTACCAGCTATGTTTATGGGATGTTTTATCATAGTTGTAGCAGAGCTCTTATAGTTTTTTCATTTTAGAGTTAGAACATTTCTTTGAGTGCTTGCAACAAGATTCAAAAAGTATATGGATCTTTATTCGAGCATTGTTATACTTGAACACACCAATGTGAATGATAATAAAGACAAGTCTTTTGATCAAAGTTTGTAACACTTGGAATTGATTAATGATTCATTTATGCATTTATTGTTTTTATTAATTATGGAATTAATTAAGCTAAATTAGAATTCAATTGATTAGTTAATTAATTAAGCTAAATAGATTAAACACATAAGTACAACCACCTTGAGCGTAAACACGTATTCACTTAGTAATCCTAGCAGCGTTATTGCTTTGTTTGCCTAGTAGCATGGTGCTTGGTAATCCCAGTAGTGAATACATGGGTCTAGAATGTGTACAGAAAGTGGGACAAGATGCTTATGTTAGGACTAGTATAGATTAATTAATTAGTTAAATTAAATTAGCTATTAATTTACTACATTTCTTTATTTTAAAACACTAAGAACATAAAACATAAAATAATAAAAATTATATACCTCAATTACACTTAAGCATATCCTTGTACATCACAAGTGTAATTGGGAAGACAACAAATGACTATTAGGGAAAGTTCATTTCCTAGAAGCTAATGTACCAGAAGACATAAAGTCCATGGAATTAGACTAGATTGCATGTGAACACTTAGTGATTTGTATGGTTGAGCATAGGGGTACTTGACCACTCATTAATGTATTACGTGTTTAAAAATTTTTGCAATTCTTTATTGAAAAATGAAGTTTAATTTCAAAGAAAGATCATTATTTCTTTATATAGTTAGAATTTTTGAGACACCTAAAATGTCTAAATATAAGTATCTTTACATTTAATTAAATATCTATGAAGCAATATGTCTAAAGAAAAACTAATTTTCAAAATGCACAAATTCTTATTAGTAAGATCCTAAAAAATTTTAATCTTTGGACTACTTAAGTTACAAAATATAGGATAATAATAATTTTAAAAAGCATACATTATTTGGAGTAATGGTAAGCTACTTATTTCATGGGACATATGACCTATATTTGAGCCTACACCACTCAAAAAGAAATAAAGCATTTGCTTATGCATTGATCCTTCAATTGATGAGCGTTAAGGCTTTAATTGATGATCCATTTTTTCAACTTGGTAATAAGAAAAAGGTATCATTTCCACTCCAATACAACTACTAACATCTTCTCAAATGGTATTATGTTAATCTTATGGAAACCTTTAGGTATTTGATTTAAGGTATTTAGATTGATAACTTGCAAGGAATGCCAACATAGAGGTGTGAAGCTAAAAGGTTAACTGGATTTGTAACATAGTTAGGTGGATTAGAACAATGATGGGTTAATCATACATTTACTCTAAGGAAATTGGCCTAATCACAATGTTAATGTTGAATTTCTTTAAAGGCATCAAATAATTATTTTCCCACCAAATAATTCTTGTTACCTAAGTTTGTCCAATAAAGTTTCTAATCTTTTCTTCTACAAGCTTTAATTGTTTTCTTCATAGCTAAGATTAAGCATTTCCATGACATTCGAGAATGTAATGTTCCAAGTGGCATCATAGTAAAGGGGTGTCAGAATCCAAAACTTTTTTTAAATAATGTTTACCCCCAAGAAATATAGTTAAATTAGTGCATTCGAAATATGGGTTGCTTCCAATAGATCTAGTAAGCCTACAAGATCCATGTATATGAATGTCCCCTTATAAAATTGAAGTGAACCCCCACTAATACCACAAAGAACTATCAAAAACATCTTAATACCATATATAACAATGTTGTCCTTGTTATGTTTTTTGGCACTACCTAAGTCCCATAATTCATGACCTCTAATATTGGGACAAAACTCAAGCAAATTATGTTTCAATGATATTCAAACCTAAAACACATGAAGCATGCATGAGAGCCCTAAGAGTTAGTCATAAAGTTGAGCAATGTAATATGATATGCATCATAAAAAAAGCCATATTGAGCTTGTTTATGATTTTTTTCCACCCTCATGTGGACACATGATGACTACCTTGGTGTAACCACTCAAGAGAGACCCATCCAAGACCTATCTTGGCAAAATTAGCATTAAGCTTAGTGGTAATAATCTTGATTTGGAAGCTTATATTTACGAATTCAATTCTAATAGATAATGATGAATTCTAAAGCTATAATTTGACTATATGTCTTAAAAGTAAATATTATTTTAAAAAATGTTTTCAAGTTCTATTATTCTCCATTAATGATCCTTAGAAAGCACATCATCCTATAGAAATTTCTCCTTTGACAAATGTGATACCATTATTACTTACATGTTTGAATGAGGGGTTTTTGATTCAACACTAGTGCCTCAGTTAAAACTAAGGATGTGTTTGGTTGCCCAATTCTCCAAGTGCTAGATTAGTAGAGTCTAGCCATTATATTTGAAAAATTATTTGATTTCACTTAATTCCATAAATATTTACCAAGATTATTCTTCAAATTCATATGAAGTCCATCATTTAATTTCTTTTTATTTTATTTTATTTGAGTTTTACCAATGAAATTTTAATTTGCTTAGATTACACCAATGAATGTGTAATCTACTCAGATTCATGAATATGTAAACTTAACATCTTCATTAATTCAAAATCTTCAAATTCACCGCACTAAACAAACCCTAAAGCTTTTGTAGAATGGTGTAGCTTTGGTGCTAAACCCAGATGATAAAATTAACTATGACCATTATTAATTACTACATACATACCATGACCAATTGAATTTCATTTATGGCTTAGCCTACCTTGGTTAATATGATGTGAGTTTTGTGATATGAATCAAATTCTCATGTTTAGTCTAAAGATTCAAAGAAGTCATTGTTGCATATGAGTGCTCAGCAGCTAGTTGCTTGCCCTTTTCACATGGCTAAAATATAGTAGTGTGCAATTACATTTATATCAAGAAATATTAATTATTATCAGTAGTGCATATAAGGTGTCACCATTGAAGGCATAAGTTAGAGCACTTCCATGTTGTCGATAACTCGATGTCTACTTAAGATTCACATTTAACTTTGTTTTAGGGTAGATTTTTTTTGTTATCAATTTGAGAAAAGAAAAGAGAGTCACTATGTAACAATGTTACCCCAACGTTGTCTGGAATCCCAAGGAATTCACTAAGATCCAATGGATCTAGGGTAGAAGTCCTAGGGAATACACCTCTAACAAGAAAGCAACCCAAGAGAGAGTGCAAGTAGCAACATAGCTTCTTAATATATGTATGGGAATGCACCTCACGAAGGACAACTAACACCAAATGAGGACCTTGCAAACAAGTACACAAGCAACCCTATAGACAACATCAATGGAAGGGGAAACGATGCATCTACAAGGGGTGGTGCCTCACCCCCAAAACCCTCACAATCTAGTACAAGGTTCAACTTGGCACCACACCAAAACTATCCTATCCTGGCTACCTACATATCTATGACCATCATAGAATCAGGGCCATGTAGTTCTCCAAGTGAGGGTAGTATAAAGAGAACTTAGAGAGAGTTGCAACAAGAGGGTGTCCTGCTGCTAACTTGGTACCACCAAGCTAGGATGGATTTTTCTAAAACTTGAGAGCCACCCAAGGGCACCTTAGAGTGTTTCATGATTCCCGAACTATGGGGAGAGCCTAGGAGAACCACCACCCTAAGACATCTTTCACAATCCTTCCCTACATAAAATAAGTGACATCCTCAGAGCTAAGCCTAGGATGACTTCAAGAGTACACTTCAAGTATGGGTTTGGAATTCTATCAACTCTAAGGAACCCATCAACTCAATTGATGCTAGGTGTGAAGGAAGCTACCAATCCCAACACTTAATATGTCCTTCCATCCAATGTCTTGCATGAAATGCAAAGGGTGCTTGATGGAATCCCAAAGACTTTCCCAACTCTATGACAAGTGGGAGTAGTCCAACCCAAAGGGCCAATGTCTCTAAGGCATCCCCTAGATCCATCGCTTCTTAGGTCTAGAGACTTATCTTCTTGTGTATGCCCATATGTATGCAAGAAGAAAACTCTTCTTTCACAAGTCTAGCTGAGTTCCTTTGTGAATGGATTCTTAGCACCCATCAATTTTCTTGATTTTTTTAATCATTGATTTTGAGGGCTTACCAAGGCCACTACCCATGGTGATGGACTTGGGAACATAAAATCGAGAGGAAGAACATGCTCCAGAAGAGCTATGTCTCCACAAGCAACTCACGCTTGCCAAAACTCCACATTTTGCTTCTCGCATCCAAGCCCATGGGGTCTCACCAATGTAACCATCTAAGCACAAAATCTATGCATCTATACCATGCAAAATTATTTTATTGTATTTTATTTTTCATCATGTCTATCCAGGCTAGTATGAAGGGAGTCGAGCATGTTCTCCTTTAAAAACAAGGTACAAGGTAGATCTTTTGAGCCTGATCTTGTTGTCCGCAAAAACACTAGCATTGCATTCTTCATTTCACCATCCAACACTATTCCATTTCCATAAAAAGAGAGAAGATCCAAAATTTGTTTCAAAAACTTCTCCAAGAGGCTATCATAACATACCAACCCGATCTATCATCAACCTCCTTTGGGATTGTCCAACATTGAGAACGCCTATTCGAATGTTGGAACAAAGGGGAGGATATGTTGGGCAACCAACATCAAGAAAATTCTTCATACACATGTCTCATGTTAACCACTACCACATCATCGATTACAACCATAATGTCTTATTCATGGGAAAGGATCAACCACACTTGCAACTTACAAGTTATTCTTCCCACTCTGAGATATGGAACAAGCACCATTTTCTACACACTTGGTCAAGGGAAGCATGTAGAGTCACCTCCAAGGGCAACCATGGTCATGAATTCTCCAAGGAACATCTAAGTTTCTTGAATTTGAATTTTCCTATCATGTCAGGAATGACTCCAGCTCCTAATCAACACCTTTCATTGGATTTTTGAGCTGAAGAAAAGATCCTCTTTGGGAGGTTTCTTTAGTAGGAAAGTATAGTAATCCAACTGTACCTTACCCATGATACATAACTAAGTAATCCACATATCCAACATAATTGTATCATCAAACTACTACTGGTAGAGGGAATACATCGATTTATAGGTCTTACCCACACTCAATTCCACCTTAAGAACAACTCGAGAAGCGAAAGAGTTCGTCCCTCAAAATTTTACCAAGAGGGATTTTTGTTTCATCCTAAGAGATCTAGGTTTTTGTTTCATACATCCCAATCCATTTACAATAATTGTGATGCACAAGGGCACACCATTGCCTATTACCATTCAACCCAAACAACAAACACGAGTCAACAAGAACATTTTTCCCATAGGAGGACTAGGTCCTCAAGACAATTTTACAAAGAATGGGCTTCACTAATATCAACTACCAACTCAAAACAATACACAACTCATTCCTGAAGGGTTTACAATAAGGATGATCTACCAGAGAACCCTAATAAGGAAGTCCCTTTAGAGCCCCAAAAGTTGAGAGAGAGTACATACAATCATGCCTTGCTTACAAGAAAGGAGATATATACATTTAGGCTACATCAAAAACATGGCCTTACAAAGGAGGTTCCATGAATTCCACTAGGGTAACAACATTCTATCTTTGAAAACAAGCCCCAAGAGTTCAAAAACATGGGGCCACTGCCAAGAACAAGTCCCAAACATCAATTGCTTCTAGATTCCATCTAGAAAACAATTTTCTCAATACAACTTGCATTATTATTTTAGGAACTAAAGAGGGCATCCATTGTAATGGAGAATAACCCCTCATAGAATTAGAGAATCACCAAGTAATATAGAGCTTAGCCCTACTATCCCACCAGAGAGTTTAGGACACTAACATGATTTAATAATACACTAGAGAAATGGGACAATACATTAAGGAGAAATGGTGTGATACATCAGTGTACACAAGGAATAGAGTACATAGAGGAGATTTGGCAAGACACCATAACTTGCTAGGCATAATGAGTCCCAAGTCATGAAATCACACCATAGTCCACAAAAGCAACAATATGTCCCAAGCCATGAGAGTGCATCATAGCCCTCAAAAGCACCAAAAGCAACTAGTCACGAGAGCACACCATCATCCACGAAGCACTAGAAGCCCCCAATCATGAGAGTGTAGGCTCAAGTATTTTCGAGCACATCCAAGTCCACCAGGCAAGGCCACCAAGAGAAGTCACAATTTTTGTAACTGTAACATCATTTATTCAAGGATGGACCACCATCCCAACATTTGCAAAACTGCTCCACAATCACATCTAGCCATGGAAGAAAGAGTCTAGGTGGCGATACCTAGAACTCAACTCTACTCTATACCTAGACATAGTAGCATCACCTTAATTTCAATTTTAGTCTACCATTGCAATTCACATGGCCACTGGGAACCGCCTGCTATTAAGATCAAGCTTACTAAACCAATTTTTTTGTATTTCAGGCTACATACCACCATCGATCATCTATGGATAAGATTTTTGCCAGCCCAAGAATCCAAGAGGAAGTGAATTCAAGACTTGTCCTATCTCAAGAGTGTTCACTGAAGGACACACCATAATGGCATGACAATATCACCAAGAACACAAGGCATCAATTCAAGAGACCTTGGGCAAGAACATGCCTTGGCCTGCTTGTTACAACATCATATCTCAATAGAGAGAATTTTCCATGGGGTTTTCAACAGAATTACACATCAAGGAACAATGGCTGCTTACGATATATAAAGAAGGTGCTTTAAGAATGAGCACCAGGAAAACACCATACATTAAGCTTGGCCTTGTCACAGGGTGTGGCATAGGCCTACAACAAGGAGGCAACTAACTCACATAGGGCAATAACATCTCACACTTTTGTATGCATAAACTGTCAAAACCAAGAATATCACAAGGTTACATTACAATCTCACACACCCAAAGATAGAAATACATTTAGTGAACACAATACATGGTATTTGGGAATGCTACCCAAGCCTAGAAGGCTATAGGACGAACTGCCTAATCCCATGCTAAGCTGAAAGGTTTAAGACACTAGGAGCACACCAAGGATGCACCATGCTATTTTGAGAACAACCTATCTTTGTCGTGGAATAAAAATGATCATTTGTTGCACTGAATCCACTACACAACTATCTCTACATGTACATGAACAACCATCACATTGAAGTCATTACACAACTACCATCGAACAAAAATGATTCGGGACATGAACATGATGATTGGATAATAGAACATGCCAACTGAGTATCTACCACTTGCCACAGTGGGACCTCAAGGCATTGGCCACTCCTGGACAATCAGTGTCTAGCATGGCCAAGGAAACCATTTTATGCCATCTACTAACCTAATATTTGTAGGGTCTAGGATAGATAACTATCCTCTATTAGTGCTCACCCAACAGAGAGGGGCAAACAAATCATGATGTACCTACTGTTTCATCATAGTCAAGGTACTAATAAATCCACAACCCAATGTTGGGATTCTAAGACCAAATAACCAATTCATGAAGGCCTCAAGAGCACACATCTTCCCCATAGACATAGTGCTCACAAAATCAACTAAGTTCACCATTGGCTACATCTTTGTACCTATGCTACCTACAAAGACTGAGACAACAACTTAGAAACAAAGAAGTTATCAAGAACATGATCAGTGCATTAACCTCATATACAACCATCGAGCATGATCATATAACAAAAAAATATCTCTCACAACATCATAAAGAAAAAGACCTCAACAACACGCATAAAGATCTATCATAAAAATTATTGGTGGGTTAATTAGATACACTCACACAAAAGAATTCATCATGAGGCACACCTAGAGAGAGCTAGAACACTCTCAAAATTCCAAGATTCACATACAAAAAACATTCCTAGCCACTGACACTAGTTCCAACTAGGATCAAAATCTCAACACAATCATAAGAGTCATTGACAATAGGGAATCTTTATCTCAACTCGAAAATAAGGAGGAAGACCAAGGTCTAGCCAATAACAAGTCTCAAGAAAGTTCCAATTCTTACTATGACAAGAAACATTAGGGAGGATGCGTCCACAAGAAAAACTCACATCAATAGATGTGAAGTCCCAACAAGAACCAACAATAGAATGACCTACACCAAAAGGTCTCCAAATCAAAGTGTCCAAAGAAATGTCACCAATCAAAGGAACAATGCCACAAATCCAAGGGTAACACAACTAGTTCAAATAAGGGAGCACAATTCATGAAAGGTTAGCAACAAGGGAAATCATGCCTCAAGCACAAGAAGTTCACAAAACAAGAACCACAAACATTTGGCCTTGGGATGGCACAAAAGACCTTCAAATGCATCCTCAACAATCTAAACAACAAGTCATCACATCGCATGGAGCACAAGCCTTATGTTACAAATGATAAACACGATGAAGGTAACACACATGCAGAATTTGAAAATGCAACCAAGAAGACACACATACACAACTAGACAAACATACAATTACAAACATGAACATATGAAGTCTACCAGCAACGATCTTAATCCACCTAGATCAAGGCCCATCAAAAGCACATGTCCAAAGGGCCTCCATCCTGAGGTACCTAGGAACCAACATGTCCCAATTTGTAATTTCCATACTCACCATTTCTAGGATGAGTGGGAGTGCAAGGATACTGCATCCTACATAATTCAATCAATGCCATCTTGATACATGTCATCTAAGTGGAAACTAAAGCAGACACTAGGTTTGATTCATCCTAGATGAATCACTGGAGACTAGAGATGAGAGCTCCTTGAGCAATAATAACTTATGAGTTGCCAATAGAACTCTCCTCACCATATCAAATAAAACCACAATTGGTCCAACCATAAGTAAACAAGTGGAGAACAATACCACAACGGAATTGTATACATTCTTGAGGAGAACAACATACATTAGTTGCTCATAATGAAACATCGGCCCCCTAATGAAGAGCATAAAAATTTTACCATAAGGCAACTCTTCAAAGAACACATAAGGATATGATCCTAGATCACTTAGATATCAATCCAAAAGAACCATCAATAGAACAACCTCGATGATGTAACATAACCAAAGAGCATAAGCATATCACAACATGATTACAAAAACACTCTAATACCATCTGTAACAACATTGCCCTGACGTTGTCCAACATCCCAAGGAATTCAATAAGATCCAATGGATCTGGGGTAGAAAACGTGGGGAATACACCTTTGACAACCAAGCAATCCAAGAGAGAGTGCAAGCAATAACACAACTTCTTAATATGTGTATGGGAATGCACCTCATGAAGTACAACTAACTCCAAACAAGCACACAAGCAACCCTGTAGACAACATCAATGAAAGGGGAAACGATGCATCAACAAGGGGTGGTGCCTCACCCCTAGAACCCTCACGATCTAGTACAAGGTTCAGCTTGGCACCACTCAAGAACTATCCAATCCTAGCTACCTACATATCTATGACCACTAGAGAATCAAGGCCATGTAGTTCTCCACGTGAGGGTAGTATGAAGAGAACTTAGAGAGAGTTGCAATAGAAGGGTGTCTTGCTATTGACTTGGTACCACCAAGCTGGGATGGGTTTTTCTAACACTTGAGAGCCACCCAAGGGCCCCTTAGAGTGTTCCATGGCTCCCAAACCATGAGGAGAGCCTAGGAGAACCACCACCCTAAGACATCTCTCACACGCTAAGTTTTGCTTTTCATTTGTCAATGGTGGCAGGCAAGGATGTGACCCCATGATACATCACAACCTACTGACTAACATAAATAATCATAGAGTAAATATATACATGCCAACTACATGCTTGTAATTACGACTTATCACAACACATTAGCTATGTATTAATTACCTACACAAGAAAATGAAGCAACATATGTAGGCTCTATTGTTGGCACTCCAGAAAATAATGAAGTCACTTGAAAAGGGAGTTTTATTAATAGAAAAAGGAGTATCAAATGCATATTCAACATCAATTTATATAGACTAAATATAGAAGAAAAGAAAAGAAGATGAAAAAAAAATATAAGAGGGAAACTTAATGAACTGGGGATGTTTCATAGGGAAACAATTGATCACAAAGGGGAGCAACACAATCTAGACATTTGCCTCCCACCAAGGATCAATTATAAATGAGAGTAAAAGAAGAGTAGTAGAAAACTAGAAGCAGCTAACAATTGAATGTTGATGTAGAAATTTTGGACATAGCAATACCCACAAAACTCGTTTAAAAAAGATCATTGCCTTAGGCGCCTTTTGTATGGGTACAGAAACCTGAAAATAGTCTCAACTGTAAAGGCAATGTGGTATTTTAACAAAGATAAAACGTGATATTTAATGAAGTAAATTAAATAAAATAACGGTCCAAAATAACTTCCACAGGGAAATAACTATTTTCTTTAAAACTTTAACAAGGTACTTGAGTATTAACGAACTGTAAAAATGAAAAACTTGAAATAGTTGACATAAACCGTAGCGAGGATCACACACGAGATCCCAAACAGAGATGCATCGCCAAAACTAGAGATGTTGCCAGGTTCAGCGGAGTAACTGCAACGATGACAACCATTGACCAAAGTGATCAGCAGGAATGGCGGCGTCGAAACGGGAAACGTGCAAACCACGACGTGTTACCAAACTGAACCAAAACGTAGAGCCTGACAGATTCAGGCTAGGGCAGAGAACGTCGGCGGGCGGGACGCAGGAGGTGGCAGGAACAGAAGAGGAAATACATGAAATCTACCAAGTTCCGCACTGGAGAGGTCGGTGGAATTTTAGGACAGTCAAGTGAAACTTCCAAAACATGTTTTTGTTACTGCCGAAGAAAATTACTGACCATGCACGACCAACAACGGGAAACAAACCAAGAAATGCTGCAAATGGCCTGACAAGGCAGGCAAAACTTTTACATAGTGGTTACATGATAGTTTCGTGGCTTGAACAGGGAAACACGGCAGGACAGGCACCATGCAAGGTTAATTCCATGCACGATTTTGGAGATTCCCTTTTCTAACAAGCGCCAACCAGCGATGGCAGACATCATTCCCAGGAATCAACGCTGCCCAAGACGCATTATAAAGTTGAAATTTACGGGCTCCAAACTCAACATTATGACATTATCCATTTTCAGGCTTAAGATGGCAGCAGCAGGATGGTCAAAAATCAACTGCAATAGCTGGCGCAGAAACGTGGCTACAACCTGCTTTCATGTCACTTCGTTCACAACAGGCCGGACCACTTCCCAGAATTCAAGGTGATGATAAGCTTTAATAATGAAACTTTTGTTAGCACCGGATTTTGCAGCACCTTACAGGAAGAGGAGGAGGCAGCGGCCGAGGCTGCGCTGCACGTACTTGCCTTTAGAAATCTGTCAGGCGTAAAGCAAGGATGTGCAAGAATTTGCTGTAGACAATGGCAGCGAAGGCCAAGATACCAGCACTGACCTACACGACGACGTCATATGGGCCTAGGCACTTACCCATGTTTTTCAGCGCGGTGAAAGTAGTTGGGGAGACATTCGTGGGGAAGGCTCCAAAGACAAAGAAACAGGCAGAGAAGAATGCCACCCTGGTGGCCTGGCTGACATTAAAAGATCTGGGAAGCCTGAATGCCACGTTAACACGAGGCCCTGCAGACGCACCAGTTCCAGCCACTGTGAATGTGGGGGAAAGTGATGATGATTGAGGCTGAAACTTGTGTTGTCAAAATAATTCCCTGCAATGATGATTTATTTGATGGCAATTTCTCATTTTCAAATGTTGATGTCTATATGCAGGGTGCTTTCAATGCTTTTAAATCTTATTGTCCTTTCCTTGCTATAAACGTTTTTGAGCTAACATTAATAAACTTAATATTTTAAGGGAGTCTTGGAAGCGCTTGCTAAATCAGGATATCAATCTTTTGAACAAATTACCATCTTAAAATACTGAAATCACCTTAATTAATTAATTAACCAAGGTCCCATGGGACAGCATGGGAGATGTTGGCACAAACACTTACCCAAACTATAAATTGCATGCAAGTGTAGGAATAGCAAAACCATAGAAATTTTAAAAGAGCATGCAAAAGATAAAGAATTAAAAAGATCTCAAAACATTGACAAACTGAAATTTGAAAGCAAACCATACCATTTTTTAACATGATTAAAATAATCATATAATCAAGAGAGTACTAAACATGGGCCAATCAAGATCTAATCTATAAACTTTATAGACCATAAGCTTATCTGCATATATATATATTGGTTATTCATAATTAAAATTTCATTCTCAATCATCTCACAAACAAAGGAAATTAGCATGAGGACCACTTTGAGAACAAGATTTATGCCAAACTTAATGAGAGAACATGCTTCTCTTATATCATAGCTAGCCACAACGTTCAAATTTTTCATGAACATGATCCTCATTTCTTTTTTTTCTTTTTTTATAGAAAACTTTATTCATGTTGCACTTCATTCTTAAGGTAGAAATTCCAACACAAGTTTGGCTGATTAGTTGCACAGCCAAAGAGTATGGTTTTTTTTGAAAACTTTGCCCAAGATGCAATTCAACCCTTGTGCATGTGCTTTTTAAATTATAAACTAGATGGCATCATAGCAAGCCTCCTTGGTGGCTAAGGGTTCTCAAGTGAAGAGGAACACATTTCACCCTGTTGCTCACAGGATAGTCATGGATCATCACACTTGAGCTAGGATTTATGAAAGGGAAAATGGAATTTTCTAAGGTCACCTAGTGATTGTGGCTAGCCATTCTCCAACCTCATATGTCTTCCATTCACATGACCATAATAATAGCATGATAAGTTAGCATAAATCCCATCCTCCATAATTCAACATAACTAATAAAACCAAAACCTTGAAAAAGATTGGGAAGAATCAATAAAATATTAAAGTATATCATATAAGAAGATTTTATATAATAGTAATATGATATAACATATAAAACATTATACTTGAATTATTTTCAAATGGTCTTATGATGACCTAATGCCTAGTAACTCAAATGATCATAATGATTATTAAAATCATATGAGAAACACAAATCAAACCAAAACCAATATGCTAAGAAAGAGATGACTGTAAACTTAACATGCATGAAAAAATGATGAAAATGCAAAGAAAATATGCAAATGCAACTATATACAAATGAAATGCATGGAGAAAGAGAAGAAAGCATGAAACAAGGGATCTACCAAGTGTCCACATGGGGCACTTCAGTAGAAATGTCTTAAATGAAATGCATTAAAATTTCTATTTAATTTGTATCCTTGGAAATCAGCAATTTTGTACACATTGGGCCCAATGACATCTGTAACTTGGTATGGACCTGACCACATAGGAGAAAACTTAGTTTAAGGACTAGTTTGACTAGATGCTCTATCTCTCTTAAGGACCAAATCACCTACTTGAAACATTTTGGCTGCATATTTCTTATCAAACCATCTTTTAACAGTTTGTTGATGACTAAATAGATTTTCAATTACTTGGACCCTTTTAAGTTCTAAATTCCAAATATCATATGTACATGAGATTAAATGTTCATTAGTTGGTAAATTATCCAAGAAAAACTAATATGTAGGGATTTGCAAATTTATTGGCAATATTGGTTCTTGTCCATATCCTAAATCATATGGTGTAGCTTTGAGTGACTCTTTATAACAAATTCTATCTGTCCATACTGTCTATTTTAATTATTTATGCCAAGTTCATTGGTTTTAGGCTATCATTTTCATAATTCCATCCAATATAATTTTATTGGAGGACTCAAGTAAACCATTTCCTTCTGGATAATATTCGATTACAGTGTTGACAATAATATTATGCTCTCTAGCCCAATTCGTAAACTCTATAGAGATGAAGGCCGGTCCGTTGTCCACTACTAAAGCGTAAGGACACCCATATCTAGAAATTATATCATTTTCCAAAAAGTAGATAACTTCACATGATGATGTAGTTTTAGTTGCTTTCACTTCTAATCAACGTGTGTCATAATTAGTGGCTATTGAGATAAACTTGTGTAGGGTAGTAGATGATGGATTAATCACTCCAATAAAATCTAAAGCCCATTGTGCAAATGGTCTAGTTTCTATTATAGGGTATAAAGGGGCTAAACTCTTAGCATCTTTACCTTTAAATATCTAACATTGTTCACAAGTTTTGACTAGGTCATAAGCATCATTTATCATAGTGGGCCAATAATAACCAACTCTAGTGATCTTCTGCACAAATGATCGATATCCTATATGTCTTTCCTTATGAAGTTGTTTCAAAGCATCGTCGGCTTATTTTTGGTTTAAACATTTAAGGTATACTCCTTGGAAATTCTTTCTAAATAGCTCGCCACTAATTAGACTAAACTTAGAACCTTTAAACACTAAAAGCTTTCTTTTATATCTCGATAAACCTGAAGGACAATAGTGAAAGGTTAAATAAAATTTAATATCACCATACCACAAATCATGTAATCGATTAGGAGTAAATGGGATATTATTTTCTTCATCAATGGACAATATGTAAAGTGGTAATGATTCTTCATTTTTAGGAAAATCATAACTCTCTAAGGTTAAGGCTTTGGAAATCAGCTTGGCAAGGCTAGTTCCTCTAACCAACTTGGCTACTTTCCATTAGATATCAAACTCTTGTAGTTTCATAACCCATTTAGCATGTTTTTTACTAGGATATTGTAATTTAGCTAATGCAAGGATGGTTGAATTAGGAACAATAACATAAACGTTTGCATTTAAAAAATAGTAGCAAAATTTCTTTAGGGCTTTAATCACAACATACAGTTGTTTCTCAATGGGTGAATATTTCAATTCAACATCTTTCAAAGGTTCAAACATGAAAGCTATGGGCCTTTCACCTTGATCAACTACATCTTGGGTTAGGATAACAATGACAATAATGTCACTAGAAAAAGCATATAAAAGGAAATCATTCTCATACCATGGGGAGGTTAAAATTGGAGCATCTATAATGCCTTCTTTAATGGCAAGGAAAGCATTCTTTCTTTCATCTGTCTAATGTATGTTGCTATCTTTCTTTAGCATCTCATTTAATGGTCTAATTAATTCAACATAGTAATGAATGAAACGTCTAACAAAATTAATTTTCCCAAAGAAGGCTCTTAAATCAGTCTTAGATAAAGGGTAAGGTACTTCTAAGATTGCATTTACTCAGTCAAGATTAATCATAGTTCCTTCCTTAGTTACTATATGACCAACAAATTTACCACTTTGAACACCAAAGATAGACTTCTTTGCATTCAAAGTGATCCCAAATTGTCTACATCTAATGAAAATATTTTTGAGGTCTCTAAGGTGTATTCCCCGATCCTTGGAGAAAATAGTTAAATCATCTAGGTAAATAATAATGCATGTCCTTATTAGTCCTTCAAAAGTATAATCCATAGCCCTTTAAAAGGTAGAACCGGAAAGTTCATCTTAGAAAATTGAAAAGTTCCCCACTTTATTATAAAAGTAGTCTTATATTGGTCATTTTTACTAAGATTTAATTATATCCTGAATATCCATCTAGAAAGAAAAACATTTGGGCATCATTCAAAATTTGCAACGGCTCTTCCATAAGAGGAAGTGGATAATTATCCTTAATACAAGAAGTATTAAGATTACAAAAATCACTACATAACCTTAATTCACCAATTCATTTTCTAACAGGCACTAAATTTAATAACCAACTTGAATGTCTCACAAGATAAATAATCTTGGATTCCAAAAGCTTATCGATTTTTTCTTTCATTAAGGCTTCAATCTTGGGATTTACAGGTCTAAGTTTTTGCCTAAATGATTTGGTTTCTAGCTTAAGGAGGATAGTATGTGTCATCACTAACGAATTGAAAAATCTAAGATCCTTATAAGTCAAAGCCAAAACATCATTAAACTCATGTAACAATTCAATCAAGCTTTGTTTTTCCTTTGCATGTAAACAAGCTTCTATTTTAATAAGGTATTGTTGTTCTTTCTTTTTGAATTTGAATTTTTTCAGTTTTGGCTAGCATTTTCCAATTAGTATTCTTAGAAATTTCTTTAGTTTTACTATATAAGTCATCAAATAAAGTTTCTCTAGTTGCTATTTTAGGAGAAATCTTATTCAAAAGTATATCCTAAGATATAACTTCTTCATTAATTTGAGAAAGTTTCAACACATTGATCACTAAATTCACCCTTAGAAAGTAAAAATTTACAAATGTGAGTATCATCATCAAAAACTTGAAAAGAAAAGACATTATTTGGAATAGAATACGACTTAACTTTTTCAATAATAATTTCAAAATCCCAAGCATTGTGCTTAAAAGGGATATCTAAGGTAATAGCTATTTGAGCTAGTGCATCGGGAACATAATTTTCCTCTCTTGGTACATGTTCAAGGTTTATTAGTTCAAATTCCTTGAAAAGTTCAAAGATGTAAGATTTATACGCTTTCATGGTAGCATTGTTATCATCAAAGATTCCATTAACTTGATTCATTATTGGTTCAAAGTCACTATAAATCGTAAGTTTGGATAAGTTATAATATTGAGCTAACTTGATAACATGTCTAAGTGTTGTATATTCAACCATGTTATTAGTCATAGGTTGTGTGAAATTGATGGCTTTAAGGATAGGAGCTTCAGCAAGAGGTTTGAGCATTATTCCATTTCCACATCCTTTCTTAGATGAAGCACCATCCACTCTCAATATCCAAGTGTTTAATTAATAAAATCTAAAAAATTAGCCTTTTGATCAATGTAATAATTATCACATCAAAACTTGATTGATCTTCTAATGTTTCATTAGATTGAATCTCATTTATATCCTTGTCCCTCCCTAGTGGTGGTGCATCACCAAAAAGAAATATTTTTTAATCATGTTCATGATATGGCAGAGTATCTTCATAAATATCTTTACATTTTCTAAAATCTTGGTGATATTGAATGGAATATGTGTAATCAAAAGGATTTATTTCTAAAGTTTCACTAACATCATCATTCAAAATATATTCGCCAAGTCCAAGGTCAATAACTCCAACAATAGGATTGGTATTTTAATTTTCCAAAGATTTATTTTGTTGATAAAAAGATGTTACCACATGTTTATAAAAAGGCTTTATTAGTATAATGACATATTCAGATTTTCCTTTAATAGGAATTAATAATTCCAAAAAATTTGATCTAAAGAATCCCCTAAACTGGGCTCCAAAAGTCCTAAATAGAAGCACACCATAAGTGGGTGACATGTCAACCACTACAATATATGTATAACATGTAAAAGTAGGGTATTGTTTAAGTTGTACTTTTACTCCTTTTAATGACCCTACCACAAGTACATTAGATCCATCAAGCTATATCACACTTCTTTCTTATGGTAGAATTTGTGCTCCTAACATTTTACACACCTCTAGTGGCATGACGCTAATAGTTGCACCAAAATCCATTAAGCAATTATGAACATTCTTTTCTAAAATGATCAAAGTTGTTAGGAAAGAAGGTTGGTCCTTCTTGTTTAATATGAGATTGCTTGAGTTTTGTATTTATAAAGCATTAGGACTTTTTGCAAAATGAACTTGCCTTTTGGTTATTGAATATTTTTCTTTATTGGATTTAGTTGTATGAACTATCTTTTGCATCACATCTTTCATTTCATTGAAATGCAAAAGATCATACATTGAAATGTTGCCTTTAACTATTTTCAAATCCTCAACTAGATCATAGGCTTTATGTTCATCTTTTCCTTCATGTTGAGGTGGGGTTCTTCTAATTATAGAAGGGAAGTTTGGTTGTTGTGGAACATTTACTTGAAATAGTCCGATTTGATTATTTGTGTTATTTTGACAAGGAACTCTTTCGTTGGAAGGAGTATAAGAGTTATTCCTAGTTTGTTGTTGAGTAGTGTTCATAATGTCATTAAGTCTACGATAGCGGGTGTTATGTGGGTTGGGATCACTTACCATAACTTGTTCAAATGAGAAAACTTCTTCATTTTCTATTTCATGAAGTATGTCAAGGACCATAATTAGGGTTTTCCCATTTTGTTGATTTTGGACATTGTCACCATATAACACTAAAAATTGAGGACAAGTTTCTAGAATGTTGTCTAGTGGTATGAAGGTGACAATATTCATCATCAATTGATATGCTTGGTTTTTCAAAATGTGTAGGAATTTTGTTATTATTTTGCTTTAATTCAACTACTTCATTGGAAAGCTTTTGAAGAGAGGTCAATATTTGGATCATTTGATTTTCTATTTGAGTAGTAAATCCATTAGGATTATATATTCCTTTTGGGTTTATAATGGATTGGATTAAAGCTTTTGATTGATCATCACTTAAACTGGTATTTAATGGTAAAAATGAAGAGGATGTTGAACTTTGAAAATAATCACTTATTGGTTGAGTCATTTGAAGGGAGGGAGGAGTTTGAAACATAGTATTAGCCATTGGGAAAGTTTGTGAAGGTAAAGGACTAGATTGCATAGGATTACTAATACTCATCATTTCAAATTGAGTTTGAATGCCATTCATTACGGTAATTTTTTCTAACTCAACAACTTTAGTCATTGCTCCTTGTAATTTTGTTATGTTGGGATTAGATTTAATGACATAGGCAAAGAATGGGTCAATAATGAAGAGGTAAAAATTAAGAATACCATCAAGTTGTAAACGCATCTCATTTGCCACATAAGCAAGTTGATGGTGAAATCTTAGATTATAGTCATGGATGTTTTCCCCAGGTAGTTTTCTTAGGCTTGTAATATTGCTTCAGGCTAAGGAAAGACTAGTGAACTTATCAAATTGAAGTAGAAATTTATTTTTAAAGTCTTGCCATAATTTGATAGAGGCATTAGGGAGCATTAAAAATCATTGGATGGCTTTACTTCTAAAAGTTGTCATAAAGACCCTACATGCTACGTCATTTTCAATAATGTTATGGATGCCCAGCAAGGTTTCAAAACATTGTATATGTTGACAGACATCACTAGTAGGAGCTATAGAATCAAAGAACAAAGTTATGTTTTGAAGTGATTTTGGATTGTTATGGTAATTTGTAAAATGAAAGGGATTACTCACCAAAGGAGCTTGGGTTGGTTAGTTGCCATCCTGGTTTGAATTCTTTTAAGGATAGAGTTTGGAAAACAAGCATCTCATTGTCCTCTTAAAGTAAAATAACGGGTAGCTGGTTGATTAGGGGCAAGGGTAAATGATCTTTCTTGAGATGCTCTATGGGAGAATTCACTCATAAACCAAAAAGACAATGAATTATAAATGCTAAATAACTATAAAATTAAATAAAATATAAAAGTATTTACATGCTATATATATATATTTTTTAGGAAAAAAATAAAATAAAAGAGTAAATGCAAAATTTTAGAAAAGTAAATTTAAAATAGAATGATGTAATTGATGAAATAAATCACCCTATTAAAGTTGGGACTAAGGTAAGGACTGACAAAGTATAAACTTGTAAACAGGACTAGAAAAATGAGGTTTAGGAGATAAATTAAACTGAAAAACTAATAACTATAAACAAAATTAGAAATAGGCAATGAGAACTCTGATAATAGAAAACAAAAATTTTTAGAAACCTGAAAACAAAGAATAAAGGGTTTGGTAATAGAAATTCTTAAAATCTAAAATTTTTAGAAACTGTAAATAGAAACAAAAATTTCTAGAATAATGACTTAAAACAAGTATTTTCAGGAGATGAAACAAAAACTAAGAATAGAAATTTCCAAGGATCAAAAAACACAAAAAAAGTGAATAAAAACAAGAAACAGGAATAGAAAAATAAAAGTTCAAGGAAGTTGAAACATGGAAATAAAAGTTTCAGAATAACAAATAGAAATAGGCCCTCCTAGCATGAAAAAGGTGTTGATGCATAAATTTTGGACACATAAACACCCACAAAACTCGTTTAAAGAGACTATTTCCTAGGGCACCTCTTGTATGGGTACAAAGACCAAGGAATAATCTCAGCTGAAAAGGTAATGCAATCTTTTAATAGATGTAAAATGTGATGTTTAATGGTGCAAGTAAATTAAATAAAATAATAGTCCAAAATAACTTCAATAAGGAAATAATTGTTTGCTTTAAAACTTTAACAAGGGTACTTGAGCATTAATAAACTATAAAAATAAAAGGCTTAAAATAGTTGACAACTTCAATGAAGATTAACAAGAGTTTTAAAAGAAACACAAGCTTTGTGTTTCAACCACACAACAAAGATTAAGGTTGAGTTACACTAATTATAACTACTAGGATAAAATAAAGACTTAGCTCAAAAATGAGCACTAGGATTGATTAACAAATAGGATAACTTTTTATGCAACCTTGTATGCTCATGTCTATAAGAAGCACACCTCTGAAACACTGTGAAAATTGCGAATCGGCCTAGGGCGAAGATTCACGATTCGGGCGAAAGTTTGCAACAGAAATCCAAAACATAGAACAAGGTAAAGAGGCGCACAGCATCAAGTCTCCAAGTTTCTTGCAAATTCTAACCGTATTTTGTTTTCTCTCTTTATGCTACATTACGCAACATAGCGTAATGTCACTCAGCATAACTCTACTTAATGTAGCCCGATATCCGAAGGTAACTTGCTTCGGCAAATTTGACAAAGTTTAAGGTCTAAGCAGTGGACTATGACTTGTTGCATATTTCCCTAAGTCTTTTATTCAGGGCTGAATTTACACTCCATTACGTAGAGCAACGTAATAAGCTTCGAGGAAGTCAAAGTCAAAGTCCAAAGAAGCGTGGCAGATTGACTTCTTCTTTTTTGCAGATTGGTCACTTTACGCTTATTACGCTATGCAGCGTAAACAAGCGTAACTTGTTGTGAAATCAATCATTTTATGCTCTATTATGCTTTGCGATGTAAATAAGCATAAAACAGCTTGATTTAACTACCTTTATACTCTATTACGCTTTGCCACGCTATGCAGCGTAAACAAGTGTAATACAGTGTAAGGCAAGCTAACGCAGTACCAGACACGCATCTGCTGTCTATACGCAGCAATACACTCATCAGCGTATCGCAGCATAATCATGAGGTGGCTTCAGCAGGAGTGGTTGATAGCGTACTTTGCCCCCCTCCCCCAAAACGTGAAGTGACGTGACCAGTTTCAACATAAAATTTGCCAAGTCAACGACACTCTAAAAGTTCGAGACACGTGTCATCAGGGCCGTGCCTTCTCCACATGATGCTGAACTTATAAATACTCCAATTGGTAGAGAAAAAGAGGAGGATATTTTTTGAAAAAGACAGAAGACATTGTTTGAGCATTGGCAGCACGAGCAATCAGTCTTTTGGCAAAAATACAGTTCTCTTCATTGGCGATCATTAGCAGCCTTGAGCAAAGACTACCGAAGGCAAAAAGAGCATATCAGAGATCGAGAGATCATCTAGTATGATTGACAAGGTTCATTGATCAGAAACAGTTGATCGATAGACATCCAGACTTGACCTTCCTTGCATTCCACCTTTGGCTTACGAGGTAGACCGAGCTTCATTCTGTACTCCCTTTTGAACAGTTTTCTTGTTGTTTTGTGTACGCTTCGCACAAGATAAACCGAGTTTGCTATTGGAACTTTGTATACAATATACTCAGTCTTCGAGTCAAAACATAGATCTTGGAATTGTGCATCTTTTCTAAATCTGATCTTCCTTGTCGCATTGATGTTGTCGTTATTTCAAGTTATTCACATTATTTTCTACTCCTTCTATGGTTCATCGAATCAATTTGTTTCGTGGAATATCTATATAATACGTATATTATCGCGATATTCATTGATTTACTAGTTAAGTAAGTCCCTGTCTGATCGACAAGACCATTCAGGGCACAGCAGATTCGTTTTCTCCAGCACGGCCCTCGCACGGATATGTGGTTAAGACTGTGTACACAGATCTTTGTTCTGTATTTTCCAGTGACCAACGTTTTCCATCATTACAGTTTTTTGGCGCTAGAAGGAGGACCTGAACCTTCGATCCGTATTTTACGGGTAGCCCTGTAAGCAATTCGTACCCACGTTCATAAAACATAAACGTAATACCTCTAGGGAAGTTTACGAAATCATGTGGTGTAGATTGGTCACAGTAACGATTCCTTTGGAATCCTACAGGGTAAAAAGCTCAATCGTAATTCAGTTTGGCCATCGCCTTTTAAATCCTTTCATTTGTTGTCATTGACCTATCTGAGAGATGGATTCTGCATATGCAACCACTGCCGCTATGATCACCACTGACTCGGGTGCCACATCCATAAATCCCATCACCGTTCCCGAATCAGCTTTCGGTGCGATAGGACCTTAGGGACCGTCGTGCCATTCATTGCGATTACAGGGCAAGGATCCTTCACTCACCCTCTTGACTCCTGAAGAGTATAATTTCATTTGCGTCAAGATCCAGGCAAAGCTTGCCATTAGCCGAGCCAAGATAGAAGCAAAACGAAATTATGAGCTAATCCATAGAGGGGGTCAAGACTTCATCCCTACTGCATATGACATCATCCCCCTGACTGACCATTATCATGAACTCCTATCACAATTGGTTATGGTTAAGAATCGGACTACACAGTCTATTCTAGAACCCCAAAACGAGGAGGAAGAGGAAGATGAATTCACAGCTTAGTCTGAACACGCGGATTCATACCATACCCTCAACCCCCATACATACGTAAATCCCCTGTTTAATCCTCTCACCGGAGAAGCTGCTCATCTCAACCCAATCATAACCATCCAAATGCATATTCCCATAGTCTCACAGGCCACCACGCAATCCTCAGTCTTGCAAGTACAAATGCCATCCCAAAATAACATGAGAGTAATCCCTTCACCGCGTGTAATCAGTATTCCATTGGTGATGCCTGCATCTACCGCATCCCATTTCATTCCCCAAGTGCAAGTCCATACCATGCCTATAACCCACCCAGTGCAAAATCTGGTGCAAACCTTATCATCGCAGCCCATTGCAAGGCAACAGATCACAACCACCATTCAATCGCAGCGATCTGTTCAACAACCCTCGATTGGTTAGTGGATCACACCTATTGCACAACACAATCAATCTACGTTATATGGTGTGCAACCCTTAGCTGCATCTACCACACATGTCCCGTAGATAACCGCATAACACCCTTACACTTTCCATCCTACACATCCGACGATGGCCAATTTTTCTACACAGCCTGTCGGGTGGTGGGTTTCACAAGCAGCTCCATCTGCGGGGACAGTTTACGTTGTGCCGTCTGTCAGCTAAGCTATCGCTCCTTTTCCATTGCCCGGAACAGCTCTTTCAGTCCAACCCCCTGCTGCTCCAGCACCAACTTCATCCTCAACAGGTCTGGATCAAGCTTATTTGCTTATTCAAACCCTCACCGAGGAAGTTAAGTGCCTTAAAGCTGCTGGCTCTGATACAATACAGGTCATGGATTTCTACCAAGATGATCCCATCAGCCCAGTAGTCCCCATGTTGTCATTGCCTCCATGCATGTCGTTGCCCCATTTTACTAAATACAATGGGGAAGGTGATCCTAATGCTCATCTCGTCACCTTTAGGTATGAATCCTTGCTACTGTAACAATGGCCTCATACGATTATTTGTGTCTTTGCAATGTCTCTTGCAGGTAAAGCCTTGGACTGGTATCGAGCACTCCCTCGCTCTTCCATCTCAACCTTAGAAGAGCTCCTAACACAATTTTTGACTCACTTTAAATACAATTTAAAGCTGGAAGTCACATTAGACCAACTTATGGGAGTGAAACAAGACCCGCTTGAGCCAGTCCAGAAGTTTATACAGCGATGGAGCGCTACTCTGAATGAAATCCACGAGCCTATCACGGAAGCCCATCTGCTGGCTATTTTCAAAGGAGTAGTTAACAACTTCATTAAGTCTAAACTATACTACCTTTCCCCTCACTCCTTGAGTCAAGCTTTCGCGCAAACTAAGAGCATCCAAGATGCTACTGAGGCTAGTAAAGGCCCAGCGTATGTGGCCTATAAAAACTCCAACAATAAGGGTAAAGACAAAGGTAAAGTAACAATGATGACAGTAGCTGCGCTAGCTGAGGGCACTAGAAACAAGAATAACAAGAAGGCACCCACAGCGCCTGCCGAGACCACGGCTAGTGCCAGCAGCACCGGCCAAGACGCACTTGCCCCTGAAAAGCGCCCACAGTCAAAACCAAACTTCGAGCGTAAGGACCGTTCAAAATATACAACCCTACCTATAAAGCATTTAGAATTGCTAAAACAATTATTAGGAGCAGGATATATTCAGAACAAAAAAATATCTGAAGAAGCTTTGCAGCATCACAGGCATCATTGTGAATTGCTAAAGAATCCTTCTTTAGCTCTACCTAACGAACCGCCAGTCCCTAAGTCTTTTAGGCTGGACCATTTTTGTGACTACCACCAGTTGTGTGGTCACGACACCGATTACTACTGGGCATTGAAGGAGGATATTTAACGCATGATTGACGATGGTTCTTTGAAACTAGATAGCAGTAGTCCAACACATCTTGAAAACTAGGCGATGCATGTGTACAAAGACCCGTTAAACACAAATAATGCAATGTACACCATCAACATCGTAAGTACGGAAAATGAGAGGAAGGTACCGCCTAAACAACCCTTTGTGTTACATGTACCTATCAGTTCATCCCAAGAGGTGAGTTCTTCATTGGCAGTTAGTGGCGTCTTGAGGCCACCCTTTGTTATTCGGACGCCCTCTCAAACTATAACTCAATCTCACGTTAACAATAAAGCCGCGGCCACACCCACGCCTACTCCTAAGGAGCCTTTTATCCTTAGGGCACAAAAACCACCAGCTGCCCCTTTTATGCAGGGGCAAATCTCTAACAAAAACCATCAACCTCCACCCAACAAAAAAAGGGAAGGAGATGTGTAAATTAATACCACCAAAAACCACTCTATGCTAGGCTTTGCTAAGCCTAGGCCCCTAGCTTCTGTACCTTCACCTACACCTTATGGGCAAGATAAGGGTATAGAAACATAGCCACCTCCCCTTGGCAGGAAGAAATACAACCCTCCGATTGACGCTATTCCACTTCGGGAAATCTGTCTCTTAGGCCAAATGGAAGAAGACAGAGGAGATAAGCAACCCAGCTAAGAACGGGACCTCCTCGATGCATTTACGCAAGTCAAGTAGGCTCTAAAATAGAAGAACATGACATTGAGCCTCTATGACTTGTTGATGACTTCTCAAAAGCATCGTGAGGCTATGGTTTGTATGCTGACATCCATACCTGTGGATGAAGGTTTACCAACAGAAGAAGAAGCGATACATGCTGTCATGTTTCCCCCCGCCGCTAAGCGACCCAAACCTACCCCATTGACCTTTCACGATGAATCCATCAAAGATGATCCTAAGAAAGGTCGAGTGACAATAGAACCCATGTTCATCACCATCCGGGTTGGTCAACATCGGATCCGAAGGATGCACGTTGACGATGGCGCGGCTACGAATGTCATCCCTTATCCTATAGTGGATAAGTTGGGCCTGTTCGACTAGATCAGTCCTACAACGACATCATGCCTAAAGTTGTTCAACGGGACACGAGTTCAAGTCAAAGGGACGGTGCATATCGATTTCGTGGTAGGAGACCAGTTCCCAACGGACACCACATTTATCATTGTCGAGGAGATGCCCAGCTTCAACCTGATTCTAGGAAGGTCCTGGCTAGCCCAACTGCGGGCAGTTTCGTCAATGATACACTAAGAGATACACCTACCTTATGCAGGGGGAGAGGTAGTGATACACAGTGATGAAATAACTCCTAGAACTATCAATAACATTGAGGAAGAATGGGGGTCGGAAATCGAAACACCTGAAGATCAAACCCATGTCCAAATTCCAGAATAAGTCGAAATGACTAATGATAGTCTAGCCTGGGCCAACCTACCATTTCAGGGAGAGGAGGATGATGTGGAGAAGTCAGGCCATAAACCTCCTCGCCCTTACGCACCACTCAACGTAAAAGCTATTAAGAAACAATTATGGACTAGCGATTGACCTGCGTGGTATTTATGCACATCTTTACATTTTCACTAATTTTTCCATTTACGCTTATCAATTTTGACTGTCACTTTTGTTTAGCGTACATATATTTATGTCTTCTGTCAATTACACCATTTATGCTTCTTAACTCCTATTAGTTACATTAGTACAATTACGGAAACATTTACACTTTTATCAATCACATTCTCTGACATACGCAGATGGCCCGCAACGGCCTAAAACTAGCAAATTCATTTATATCTTACGCAAACACTATGTAACGGCCCGCAATGGCCTTAAACTAGCAACTCCATACTACAGCCATAATAACGCCACCTATCCAAAACCTTCAGTAATTCTATTTACTCTTTATATAAATAAAGACATAAATTTTAAAACCATAACATAAAGAAAATTTTATGATTAATCATGCCAAAATTCATATCGTCTTTGTTCCATCTCATAAATAAAATCATGCGTAATCATAATTACGCATCCCCTCTAGCACCACTGTCTCCTGTATCCCTCAACTCTGCCTCTAAGCCTAACAAATCGTCTTTGTATGGGCCATCCCTTTTAGGAAGTATTCCTTCATGAGGAATGTCATCTTCATAGGGTTCTTTCACTAACACTTGCTCCCCAAGGGGACGGTCTGTGTCATTACGCTCTCCTTCCAGAATGTGCTCCTCATCCTGTCCATCTTTTTCTTCCATTCCTTGTAACTACATACAACAAGTACATAAGCAAAAGCCATGATAGGACAAGTCAGAAAATTTAAATTCAATAACACTCGAACTTACTCACGATGGCCCTGCATCCACAGCAAAGGGGAGTTGATCTAAACCGACCCACAGGCGTTGCATAATCTTGTCTTCGGTCAACTCAGACCAAACTCTGTTCCCCAGATTAGTTCTAGCCTTCACCTTCCCTTTCTCCACGCTAGTCCACCGGGGTGGTTCGGGGAAGAAGGTAGGGACTGTGGTCTCTTCCCCAGGAAGAGTAATTTCTTATTCCGGGGACGCGCTCACCGTCACCTACTCCTGGAACTTCTCAAAGGCCTTAGACGCACCAATGACATCGAGGAACAATCGCAAGGATTGAGCTTCAATGGCAGATTCTCGATAATGCTGACGATAAGCGATACTTTCTCGCTTATACAAATTCTTATGATCTTTCTGCTTCTGCCTCCACTCTTGGACACTTGCACAAAAGTCCTTCCAGTCCTGATTCTTCTGGGCCAAGAGCTATATTTGCATCCTTTGCTCAACTAATTCATGACTGGTTTGTATGCTGTTTCTGACCGTAGTCCAGTAGCGAGCATAGTCAATGACAACTGTCCACCAGTCTTCCTCACCCGTTCCTCGAGCTTGCAGGAATTCACATCGTGACCTTAAGTATCTGACCTCTTTGGTCAGAGACATCCTTTCCTTCTCTGATCTCTGCAACTTCTTTCAGAGGTCTTCATTGACATTTTGACTCTCCCATAAGGAGCGGGTCGAGCGTAACGCACATTTACACATTTCTTCATAAATGTTGCATGGCACAACCATCCCTTCCGATGAGGGCTCAATGGTGTCCAGGTCAATGGGCTCCATAGAGTCCCATCGAAGGCGAGCTCCTGATGACAAATATTAGATCAAATGTGATTAAACACTGTAACCTTATAACAAAATAAGCATACCATAACCTCAACATACTAGCCCCAGGATCGACGCGTTCTAAACGCTCGATCACATCACCGACGACGCCTTCCATAAAGGAAAATTTATCGGGGAATTCCCCCCACACTCTGCTTACAATGGCAGACGGGGATGCACCTCATTCATCTGTAGTATAATTAAGTCAAAAATCGTGACGAATAACAGGATCTTTTAAAAAACTTTAATAGAATGATTACCTCTTCCTGTTCCAGTGGGAAGCGCATCAACGTTCTCCGCCTCCTCTCTCTCTTCACGCACAAGGGTTTATGCATCACTCACTCTAATAGCCAAGGCCTCCTCTTCCAAAACTGGGGCCCCTTCCCCACACCATAATACCACCGCCCCTGTTTCAGGGGTCAACCACTCTATAGGTCTCCCTGTTTATGCCATATAATACACTCGAATAATTCAAAATACCTTGAATAAGTTATGTAATACAACAATTACCATAACTTTTACTATATCCTTTCGCTTACCAGGCGAAGGTTTACTCTACTGAAACTTGACTTGTACAGTTCTACCCGCACCACCTACTGGCTCCATAGGCACCTCGGTTAAACAAGGCCTTTTACGCTGAACCAAGGCATTTACTATTTCTGCAACCAGGCGCTTCCCCCATGATGCATCACCGATGTAAGAGGAAAGCACCCCACATATGCTGTCAGGGCCTCACGTTCGAGGTGCCGCCAAATTCCTAGTTATTATAGAAAGCGACTTCCAAATTCCCTTTGGAGGATCCTGTGACCGGGTAGTGCCAAAAAGGTGGGAGATCCAGGGTTTGGATAACTGGTCTCAGTCCTGTTGCACCCAGACCCTATTCCTCTGGACCACCAAAAATTTGGCAAAATGCCAGAGGCAAGCTATGAAAAAGGTGAAGTGCACACTGAAACGGGACTCGAGCTTTTGGCGGAGCCCAATCATTTCAATGCGTAACCCCTTAGTGAAATAGCTTGCCCAGTCGAATTGGGTCCCTTCCTCAATCACCTCTCGCATGATACGAGCATGTTCTATGGTGAAGAACTTCCCCTGCGAAAGTGTTCTGGGGAAAGCCTGGGCCCGAAAGAGGGGATAAATGGTCTTGGCAACCTCTAACTCGATCTTTTCACAAGGAATCCCCTTTATGTCCTTCTTAGTCCCCAACCACTCCTCCAGCTCTTCCTGACATTTGACGCTTCTCCTCGACTTTTCTTCTATGGGAAGACCATCGGAGGGAACGCCGAAAAGGTCAGTAAACAACTGAGCATCAATGTCGAAATGCACACGCACGTGCATGCAAAAACGTTCAGCCCCCTCGCTGAAGGAGTTAACCAGGGTTAACATTTCGCTTGCAGGGACATCAGGGGTTACATCCATAAACAAATGCATTAGCCTCGCCTCCCGTAGCTTAGTAACCAATGCAGTTGAGGCCGCCGCGTGGCTGAGCCAGCGTTGTGCTTCCTTTATGTCACCATAACGGAAGAGGAGGGTGTTCGCCTCGTGGCCGGAAATCATGATAGTAACATCCTGGGATTCCCTAACTGATAACACAAGACACAAGTCAAGATAGCAAAAACAATGTTACGCAACATTTCAAAAAATAATATCCTGTAACTAATTGTAGCAACGAAACCTTACTAGGTCCAAATGGAAAAGGAAATGGAGGAAGCTTCCTTTGCATGTCCCGAGGGTGAGGGGCGGGTTCAAAGTCCATTCCTCATGTAACCACCCGAGGTTCTGACAACTCTTGAAGAAATCAACATAACGGGTAGGATACTCAGGAATTTCGAAGGCCATTTGCCCCATGACACCAACGCATACGTTGCTAGTAGATGTAAACTCATTTATCGCCCTTTCGGTCAAGGACAATGTATCATTATTGCCCAATAACCCATTTTCGTTGATGAAGAACCTGTATCATATAGCACATTACTATCCTACACTCTACAAGTTTAGACATTAGAAAACATATTAACAACACCGCAAGTAAAACGACTTACCCGCCTGAATAATACACCGTTCCTGGTGAATTATGAAAGTAGGTTGAGACATGACGGGCTACAAACAAAGTATTATACGCATGATAATAGCTAAATCTAGGCATCTCCCAGATCCAACTTAAATGCCTCAATCCTCTAGTGCTAAGTTCACAGTCTTGAGGTCGACCAGTATCAATAGCCCCGTCTATCAGGAAAGCCAGGACACCCTGTGTAGAACCGACTAACAAATGTTCCAAAATAGCTCCAGCCACATCGCCCGAAAAATGCGACCAAACGATGATACTATAGTTATGTAACAAAAACTGCAAAAACTCCAGTGCACCCTTTCGGAACCATATTGCCTTCCCCTGCAAACGAGTCTGAGGGGGAGGAACATTGGCTACGGGAGGGTTTATACAACATAAAACCCCGACTATGTCCAAAACGATTAGGACAGGCTTCACCATTATGCTGTACAGAACATAAACACGTTACCATCTAGATTCCGTTGCATGCTTAGGAAAACTATAGGAAAAACTACAAATTACGCTTTAGCCATACAGCCAAAATCACTTAAACCCTTGCAATAGTGCAAGGTTTGTCTCAGACAATGGCGATAGACGCAATACCGCTATCTAAACCCTCATTTTAATATGAGGTCTACATCTCAAAACTCTAGTTTACGTAGATGACGCAAAAGAATAAACACAAGAAAAAATCATATCACTGAAAGCAATACAAGTAAGGGATGGCCTACCGATTCAGGGGAGTAGCATCTCTTACTTCGACCAAGGCCTACGAAGCACGCTGTAGACTCCCTTGTACTTCATCGATTTTTGCCAATTTGGCATTCTGTCCTCTCACCTTCGGCACCATAGTTACAATCCTGAAAACCTTCACAAATAACGTGCTGCTATCTTTTCCTCTTTCTCCTTCTCTATGCGACAGCTGAATTCGAATTTGCAATAGCCAACAGCCTGTTTTCGATAAGAACTGCCTACTTATATGCAAAACTAACCAACTTGACGCCCAATTAGAGTGGGACTTGCCCAAACGCTAGTGTCAGCATGAGCTGGAACCCGAAGATCAGGGCATTAATGTGGTAGATATCGCATGCATTACGGTCTGAAACGACCTTAAACTACTGCACCTTATCACTTTGTAATCAGGTCACATTAATTACAGGCTGTTCATGCTATTCAAAATTTAGTTAGCTCTTCAGGCTCAACAACATCATACCATATCTTTTTCAAACTAAACCAAGCATCATACGTTAATACTGGCGACATTTAACTTAGCATTTTCCCAATTACTTTCATATTTGGCAATTTTGCAGGACTGTTGGCAAATGGATGAAACTTTATCTGCACCCCTAGCCTTAACAGGCCCACATGGGTAAATCATTAGACAACTTGATCCCATACTAGTAGAAACCAGCCTTGCCTTTAATGACGCAACCATAGCCACGTCAGAAACGTCTCTAGATTGGCCAGAACAATCGACACGCAGACTAGATTTGGAGGTTGGAGATGTAACCGAAGACCCCCTTAACGAGGTCTCTGTGGTTACGCATAAAGGTGAGAACAAAACTCTTAAGGTTGATTCTTTACTAGACCAAAAGGCACATGACAATATAAAACAGGCACTCCAAAATAACGTCATAATGTTTGCATGGTCATATGAAGATATGTTAGGACTAGACCCAAGACTAATACAACACAACATAATTCTAGATCCCCATATTAAAGCAATTAGACAAAAAGCATAGAAAATTAAGCCAGAAGTCGCACTAGCAGTACGTGAAGAGATGACTAAACTGTACCAAGCTGGTTTTATCCGCGCGGTCGATTACTCAGACTGGGTATCTAACATTGTAGTTGTCCCTAAGAAGACCGGAGGGATACGCATCTGCATAGACTTTCGGGACTTAAGCAAAGCCACAATCAAGGACAATTTCCCGCTACTGAGTGTCGACCAGCTAGTAGATACAACCGCTGGGCATGCGCTTCTATCCTTCATGGATGGCTTTTCAGGCTATAATCAGATTCGCATCAACCCAGAACACCAACTGACAACAACATTCATGACACCCTGGGGGACCTTTTGTTACACTATGATGCCTTTTGGTTTAAAAAATGCCAGAGCTACAAATCAACGAGCTATGATGTACATCTATAGTGATTACCTTCTAGGAAGACTGAATGATTATGTTGACGATATAGCTGTTAAGTCTGTAAGGTCGGAACATCATTCAGAGGACCTGGAGTTAGGCCTTAAAAGATGCTCTAAATACGACCTCCGACTCAACCCAAAGAAGTGTGTGTTCGGAGTCAAAATCAGGTGCATGTTGGGGTTTGTGGTATCGGAAACCAGCATATGAGTAGACCTTGACAAGGTCAAGGCCATTGTTGAATTGACACCCCCTACAAATCTCAAGCAACTACGCGGATTGCAAGGGTGGTTACAGTTTATCAAGCGTTTCATCACGAGATTAACGGATAAATTACATCCTATGCAGCATCTGCTTAAAAAGGGGGTTAATTTCGAATGGATAGATGATTATCAGCGTGCGTTTGACAGCTTGAAACAAGAACTTCAACACTTGCCAACAGTATTCCCACCACAAAGGGATCAGCTGTTCTACATTTACCTTGTAACCTCAGACGTAGCCCTAGCTGCATTACTCTGTCAAAAGAGAGATGATGGGTTAGAAGTACCCATCTACTACTTGAGTCATGCTCTATGTGCGTATGAAATGAGGTATAATGAAGTAGAGTGTAATTATTTAGCGTTAGTGTTATGCTCAAGAAGTGCAAACATTATCTCTTCCGTAGCAAAGTCAATATAATCTGCAAAAATAACATCCTTAGAGCTATTACGCATAACCTATATGAAAGTAGTAGGATAGCTCGTTGGAAAGCTATCATGGTAGAATTCGATTTGCATTACATTGGTCAATCCTCTAAGAAAGGCCAAGCGATAGCTGACCAACTAACAACATCACCTATTGACAGTCAGGTGACGATAGAACCTGAATTTCCCGACGAACACGTACATAGTCTAAGCCTTGTTCTAACACGCCTCAAAGCAGCGTTAAATTTTGACGGGGCTTCAACCGCTAGAGGCGGCAATGCTGCCACGGTCATTACGCTATCGCCTGAGGATGTACATTTGCACCCCTACCGCTTGACCTTCCCCTGTACGAACAATGTGGCAGAGTACGAGGGACTCCTCAGGGGATTATTAACAGCCAAAGAGCTTAACATTTAACACCTGGCGATTAGGGGCGATTCGATGCTCGTTATAAATCAAATCACAGGAGTCTACGCCTGCAAGGCTACACATTTACAACCCTACTGCGATATGGCTAAAGATCTTTTGAAGCAGTTCACAACAACCGATGCCCAACACGTGCCTCAAAATGACAACACGCTAGCCGATGCACTGCTACATTGGCATTAAATGTGCCACCGCACCTGTTTGACACTTGTCCCACCTTAATGATAGAGTGTGCAGATCTTGTCATTAAAATGGCGCAAATATCTTCACTACTCGCGGATAGAACACCAAAGTGGTACGATAACATTAAAACTTACCTCCTGCATGGCAAACCACCGCACGAGCTAACATGCACACAAAAAGATGCAATCTGCAAGTGAGCTAGGCAATACGTCATCATAGGAGATAGTACCCTTTGTAGACGCTCTTTCAATGGAGTACTACTTACTTGTGTTAACAAAGACCAAGCACAACGTATAGTCGGTGAAGTTCACGAGGGACTGTGAGGAGGACACGTAGCCCCACTAGCCATGGTCGCTAAAATCCGTCGCTTAGGGTATTATTGGCTGTATATGGAAAAAGATTGTCTTACAAAGGTTAAAATGTGTGACAATTGTCAATGTTACGTGAACCTTATACATGTGTCGCCTACGGAACTACACACGACTCAGATTACATGGCCCTTTCAACGATGGGGATTAGACATTATAGGGCCTATCACACCAAAATCTTCCGCAGGTCACAGCTTCATAATCACCGCTACTAAGTATTTCAAAAAGTGGGTGGAAGCCATCCCTTTGTGAAAGATCACATCTCAACAGATCTACCATTTCATTTTAGACAACATCGTAACTAGATTTGGCCTCCCGATAACTATCATGACCGACAATGGGCCGCAATTTAGCAGTGTAGAAACCAAATCTTTATGTGATAGCCTTGGTATCAAACAATATTTTTTCTTGCCTTATTACCCACAAGCGAATGGTCAAGCTGAAGCAACAAATAAAGTCATTATCAATTTGCTCAAGAAAATGCTCAGCAGTAACAAAAGACGATGGCATGAAAAGATCCTCTACGTGCTATGGGCGTATCGTACCACATGTAGAACAGCTACAGACAGTACACCCTATAGCCTAGTCTATGGATATAAGGCAGTGCTGCCCCTCGAATTACAAGTTCCTTCTCTACAAATGGTTCTCTCCACGATTATAAATGATGCTCAACACACTAAGTCTCAGATCATGGATTCGGACTCAGTAGAAGAGAAGCGAATACAGACGCTTGATACCATCGAAAAGTATCAAGATAAGCAGAGGCAGAAGCACCGTCATAATCTTCAACAACATCCAATCGAGAAGGGAGATTTGGTTCTCAAGGCCATTCGTGAACCAGTAGGCAAATTCTCTGCAAACTGGGAGGGCCCTTTCTTAGTAGTCAGCATGTATGGAAACGGTGCATTCAAGCTAGCAGATATCAACGACAACGAGTTACCAAATCCCGTGAACCATATATACCTGAAGCGATACTACATCTAGCTGCATATCCAATGTTAACATTAGGTGCAACAATCATCCTCTATGACGTAAAACTGGCACTTTCTGCATGTGTTCGCCACGACGCTAAACTGGTAATGATTGTCCGCCAAGACGTAAAATTGGAAAATTGCAATCGTCCGCTACGACGTAAAACTAGCAGTGTTGTACAGGTCCACCAAGACGTAAAACTGGCATTTCCTGCATGCATCCGCCACGACGCTAAACTGGCACCGGTTGTCCGCCATGACATAAAACTAGCATAGGTAAGTATCAGTTTGCTGAGACGTAAAACTAGCACAGACTTGTCCCTGGGTCATGACATGAAACTGACATCCACAGCACAGTCTGCTGAGACCATAAATCAGCTCTACCGCCATCCACTATGACATAAAACTAGCATTTTTCAGTCCACCTAGACTTTAAACTGGGACCATGGTCTACTGGGACTTAAAACCAACAACAACAGTCTACCAAGACTTAAAACTAGGACCTACAGACCGCCAACATACGAATCAAGCAAGCGTAAGCGTCTCTGCGCGGCTGCAAAACGAACGGGATGGATGTTGGGACAACCCCAGCATCGCTACCTCACGAGCATTCTGCTGATTCCTCGGATACACCGAAAGGCATACTACTGATTCCTCGGAGATGCTTTCACTGCACCCATTCTAGCAGTGGCACCTCTGAGATGTTAGTTTCACTGTCCGAAGCCCCAAAGGAATTCTCATCAACCACGACCTTGGGGACCTCCACTCATCATCACTATCAGACTTTGGCTTTTCTTTGCATAACCAGTTGGGTGTGATGGGTCTGATTTTCTTTGGCGACGATATGCTGGGCCAAGCACCAACATTGAGACCCTGGCCTCTTGCTATGGTCCTGGGCACATGGCCCGTTCACTCTTCCTCACCCTGGACGGCACCTGTTTCAACAACTTCTCCAACAATTTAGTTGAGCAATGGTGTCCTCTATTTTCTTCTTTGATTGCAGGTTACTTACTGCGAGGACGTTGTTCAAAAGTGCGTTCACCTGAGCAGTGAAGTATAGATAGCGTTTTGAGATAGTCGCTTAGGTTAACCTGTCCACTTAGGAGTGCAACCCTATTTTCCTCATAATCCTACCTCTTGCTCTTATTCCCCTTCTTAGCCATTCCATCTGCTTTCCTTTAACAAAATGCGAATACGCAGCATACGCTTTCCGCATCTGCATTATGATCAAGCCCATGAACTGGCACAACGCAACTCGCCTAGTGGGTGCATAAAAAAAAGGGGGGGTCGGCAAAATTGATGAAACACAACTCATCCAGGCCATGCAGACGCAACACAATTTGTCTATGCAAGCTCCTTCATCTACTATATGACAACATAACTCCATGCAAATGCAATCGCAGGAGGAGGCCTAATTACTTATGCGCAAAAATTTATACTCACATACTTGAGTCTTCCCCAAACCTCTCTTGAGTCTTCCCCAAACCTCTCTCCTCTTACCTCTGTAATAATTCCCTCCCGTACCATTTTATCTCTCATTTCCCTCATTTCTGCACTTCTACATTGACAGGGCGACACTTGAGTAACCGTCGATGAACGTTGTTGGTACTTTTACCCATCCGGTGTTTCATATTCTTTGTCGACATCTTTCGGGCAAGTCCTCTAAACGTCAACAAAGAGGGGCCATTGAAACACCATGAAAATTGCAAATCGGCCTAGGGCGAAGATTCATGATTCGGGCGAAAGTTTGCAACAGAAATCCAGAACACAAAATAAGGCAAAGAGGCACACAGCATCAAGTCTCCAAGTTTCTTGCAAATTCTAACAGTATTTTGTTTTCTCTCTTTATGCTACATTACGCAACATAGCGTAATGTCACTCAGCATAACTCTACTTAATGTAGCCCGATATCCGAAGGTAACTTGCTTCGGCGAATTCGACAAAGTTTAAGGTCTAAGCAGTGGACTATGACTTGTCGCATATTCCATTAAGTCTTTTATTCAAGGCTGAATTTTCACTCCATTACGTAGAGTAGCGTAATTAACTTCGAGGAAGTCAAAGTTAAAGTCCAAAGAAGCACGATAGATTGACTTCTTCTTTTTTGCAGATTGGTCGCTTTACGCTTATTACGCTACGCAGCGTAAACAAGCGTAACTTGTTGTGAAATCAACCATTTTACGCTCTATTACGCTTTGCGGTGTAAATAAGCGTAAAACAGCTTGAGTTAACTACCTTTATACTCTATTACGCTCTGCCATGCTATGCAGTGTAAGGCAAGCTAAGGCAGTACCAGACACGCATCTGCTGTCTATACGTAGCAATACGCTCATCAGCGTATTGCAGCGTAATCATGAGGTGGCTTCAGTAGGAGTGGTTGATAGCGTACTTTGCCCCCCTCCCCCAAAACGTGATGCGACGTGACCAGTTTCAACATAAAATTTGCCAAGTCAACGGCACTCTGAAAGCTCGAGACACGTGTCATCAAGGTCGTGCCTTCTCCACGTGATGCTAAACTTATAAATACTCCAGTTGGCAGAGAAAAGGGGGAGGATCATTTTTGGAAAAGAAAGAAGACATTGTTTGAGCATTGGCAGTAGGAGCGATCAATCTTTTGGCGAAAATACAGTTCTCTTCATTGGCAATCATTAGCAACTTTGAGCAAAGACTACCGAAGGCAAAAGAGCAGATCAGAGATCAAGAGATCATCTGGTACAATTGGCAAGGTTCATTGATCAAAAACAGTTGATCGATAGACATCTAGACTTGACCTTCCTTGCATTCCACCTTTGGCTTACGAGGTAGACCGAACTTCATTCTGTACTCCCTTTTAAATAGTTTTCTTGTTGTTTTGTGTACACTTCGCACAAGATAAACGCAGTTTGCTATTGGAACTTTGTATACAATATACTTAGTCTTCGAGTCAAAACATAGATCTTAGAATTACGCATATTTTCTAAATCTGATCTTCCTTGTCACGTTGACGTTGTCATTATTTCAAGTTATTCACATTGTTTTCTACTCCTTCTATGGTTCATCGAATCAATTTGTTTCATGGAATATCTATATAATACGTATATTATCACGATATTCATTGATTTACTAGTTAAGTAAGTCCCTGTCTAATCGACAAGACCGTTCAGGGCACCACGGATTCGTTTTCTCTAGCACGGCCCTCGCATGGATCCGTGGTTAAGACTGTGTACACGGATCTTCGTTCGGTATTTTCCAGCGACCAACGTTTTCCATCGTTACAACCTCCTCTAACAATTCTGCAACCTCTAGCTCTCGAATCTACTCACTACTCCACACTAAACTACCTCCAGAAGCACCACCAAATAGGTAATGAAATGGGAAAAAATAGTGGAATTTCCCCTTTGTGGCTAGCCTACAGAAAACCCCCCTTGTTGCATTTGACAAGGAGATTTATCTAGACTAATTTGACCCCTCATCTTCTACCTCTTCCACTTCCACAAACCCTGCACATGGTTAAACCAAGGTGAGAGCATAACTAAAAAGAATATTCAACGTTACTCTTGTAAAGAAAATTATTTTTTTAAAAAAAGAAAGAACTCTACAAATGACAAGCTAAAGCCAAGCCTTGGGCCACATAATGGTAGCCCCAACCAGTAATGATCTGACACCGAAATGCACATAATGTGCATGGAAAACCTATCATCCATACATGTGTGCTACCAAGAGAGAATGAAACAGGAACATGGGCGTTACTAAGAACAAAACAACACAATCCACATGAGGCACCCATGCAGTGTAGGAGCAACCATCACCCATGCATAGACATAGAAACACGTAGTTGTAGCAATGGTGGTTGTAATACAACCATGGCGATGGGGGGTTGGAAAGCACACACAAATGGGAACAACACCAAACAACACCTAGCAAGTAGCGGTCGTGACGTGATCTTGCACCCCAATCAGCACCAATGCACAAATGACGACACTAATTGGAAAACGCAATGGTAGCAGCATGTAGATCACTAGCAAACCATGTGTAGTTGCAACAACATGCAGCTACAAAAATAAGAAGCTATGGAGACATCAGAGAACCATGCTTAACTGTAGCTAAATGCATAGCTGCATAGACGTGTAGGAGTAGAAACATGCACCAATGGGAGAAAACCCTAATAGAGGCACCATCAAGGACCAGCACATTGAGGGTCATGCTGCATGATGGACCAACATTAATACCTGTTGATGAGTGATGAATAGACCCTATGCCCAACCATATGAATCACTAAGCTTTCAAGCATGATCTAGTCAAATTTCATGGACTTATAGCCTTCTAAGCACATTGGTCTCTAAGAAGTGAAACTAACCATTACAATCATTGTCTTCCCAAATACACTAGTAAAATGCAAAGGTATGGTTAAGTGCAACTAAGGCATATAATTTTTATCAATTTTATGTTTTGTGTTTTAAGTCACCTAAGGGTAAAGAATAATGAATAAAATAAAATAATTAAATTGCTTATTTAATCTAATCAACTATACCTAACTAATCCTAACATAAGCATTTGTTTCCACTTGCTGAACACATCTTGAACCTGTTTAACGCTCCTAGGTTACCAAACGTTAAAAGTTATTAGGATTACTAAGTATAAAGCATATGCTCAAACTGGTCATAATTATATGCTTAATTAATCACTATTTAATCTAGCTTAATTTAGGTGAATTACTTAAAGCATTAAAGGAAATTGCATAAAACATTAAATGCATAAGTAAACAATTAATATATTTCAAAGTGCTGCAAGGTTTATCAAAAAGCTCATCTTTTTTGTTGCACACACTATTGTGCTTAGGTACAATAGTGCTTGAATAAAGATCTGTACACTCTTTGACTTCTACTATGGGCACTTAGAAAAATATTCTAACTTTCAAATGACAAAACTCCAAGAGCTCCGCCACAACTATGATAAAAGATGTCATAAACAAGACATGTGAGTATGTCTTTATAAGCAAAACAGACACTGTGTCAACAAGGCCATGTCAATGCATTAAATCCCTAGTCAACAAGGCCACGTTGATGAGGCTTTGTTGATGGGACCCAAGAAAATTTGACTCATCATACCCCCCACGACCAATGAAAACGTGTCCTCGAGTGAACAAAAGGAGAAACAAGTTTCTTACAAAATTTTAAGAAGGTATAGGATTATTGACTAACTATTGACATAAAAAAACACAACACACATGGATAAACACTAAGTGCCCAACTAGACAAAAGTACAATCATTACAAAATTTTGGTGTTTAGAACAACAAAATTAAACATCAGAATAAAAATGACAAACATAATTCCTCTGATGGCATGAAAACAAGGAAGAAGTTCAAACAATCCTAGGTAGTGAAGGTTCCTTAGACTTTGAAGAACCTTCTCCTACTTCAAGTGCATGTGGTGGTTAAGGTGGTTGTGATTGTCCTATGGCAGCTGCAACCTTTGGTGGAAGATGAAAGGCATCCAACATTGCCTTCATCTTCTACTCCTTACTCTTGGGATTATTCATGATCCACACCACATCACAAATGTGGGCCAGTGTGAGAACATCCCAAGGATAAGGCATTGCTGAGAACAAATCCTTCACATTGATGAACCAGGCAACGAAAAGTTCGCATTCAACATTGAATGCCTTTACTGCATTTTGTAACTCCTAGTAGTCACTCAATCTCTTGGCCAGATTCTCAACTACAGACCATTGATCAATGAAGTGCTACTTGAGAACATCGAGTTCTACATTTGTCACCTCAAGCTTCTACTTAGTGTCTTTATGATGCTTGAACTCAACTTCATATAGCAAATACAAATTGGCAACCTATTTCTCCAATTCAAACTACAACTGTTTGGTAGTCAACATTAGTAGATTTGCATAACACAGATTGTCAAGCTTCATGTATTCCGTCATCTCCTTGATCTGTAGCTTCTTCATGAAGATCTCTACCTTGTTGTAGTCATTGGGGCATTCAAAGCTATGCTACTAGACATCTCCTCCTTCCTTGAGCTACTGAAGGGCCTCATTTACTTTTGCCTTCATCATCTAAATATGTTTTTCATTGATTTCTTTCTATAGACCAACCTAATCTCTATAGTGATTTTTGACTCTCTTAAATTTGAGAGCCTCATTTTTCTATGCGGCTACCTGTATCACAAATTTTTGGTGAAGGGCTCGAACTTTCTCCATGGAGAGATTTCTGTTTTCGACTACCAATCTTCTCAATTTCTTATTTATTCTGGATAGCTATTCCTATTATTGATGGATGAAATCTTTCATTTGTTTCTTTTTCACATCAACATTTCGTAGGAAATGATTCTCTGCAATCAAAGCGAGATTCTCCTAGCAAGTTTGATCCAAGGCCTTTTGGATATTATGCATGGTAACATTGGCCAAGGACTACTTAAAAATCATCATCTCCTTTGCATCCTCAACCTTCTTGAGCTTTTCATGAAGCTATTGAAAAGCTTTATCATGAGTTGGCATAAGGCTAAGAAGCATAGGATTACCAAGGTAGGCTATTAATTCAACAACATCTATAGCCAAATATTTGTTTTGAGCCTAGGCTATTTCGAGTTGCTCCTCCATGATAATGCATTTTTCCCTTGCTTACAGCAACTCTAACTAGGTTACAATGATTGTATTCAGAAGATCAAAGATATCCAAAATCGATTACTCGATTCCTACCAGTCAGTCCAGTAGCTCTTCATGCTAGGTTGCACTTAATTTGTTACTAACTATTCTTACGAATATCTACACATCACAGAGAGTAGAATAATTTGGGATAAATGCCATAGGTTTGTTTAATGCCTTGGTAATTTTATCAGCAATCATTTCTACTGTTGTCTCTTTCCCATGGTGCTACATTACCAAGATAGTTGCCTCCTTTCCCTCCTCTAGATGCACTAAGAAAGTAGCAACATTCCCAAAGATGTTTAGGAATTTTTGTTGTTGTGAGAAAGAGATCATTACCTCTTGGTTACTAGGATTTGATCTCACGAGTAGTTGCATTCTTTGGGCTGAAAAGATTGGCCCACCTCCCTTCATCTAGCCAATGGTTCGAGCCACTTCGTTGATGTAACTCATTGTTGGATGATACATAGATGGATCACCACCACTTGTTCCTGCTCACTACTCCTACTCACACAAGGGCTACTCTCGGATCTCACACATTTATTCAAGGGCAACATGGGACTTCAACATTGTTTTGTGAGTGGGCAGTGGAGTTGATGGTTGCTATTCCTATTCCTTAGTTGTGGCAGGGATCTTATCCTTCATCATTTCTACAAAAGAGGCATAAGGAGTATGCTGGAGTGTATGATTGGCATAGCAAATTATTTTTACCCTTTTGAAAAATTATCTAATGAGGCAAGGAAAGGATAGGGTCTTTCTTCCATGTTCATTTTCCTTAAATTACTTCTCTATCTCTAGATAGATCAGTTGTTGAAGGTTCATAGGGAATTTTCCACTTAGAGTAGCACATGCACGAGCGAAGAATGCAATCACCCTACTAGGCCTTACCATCGGATTAAGGTGATAGGCAGCTATCTTGAAATATACATGCTCTGCTGAGTTGAGTGCACCATACTCCTTGTAGTCCACTTCATAGAATTGCTAGATCCACTTCTTCTTTGCCTTCAAGTATGCTCATGTAGAGATCTTTGCTATATTTGTTCCAATATCAGGCAACCCCAAGGTTTGTGTAATAGCTTTCACTAAGTAGGACACCTGAATGTCCTTGATCTTCATAGTGGCTCTTGCTCGCCTAATATTTCAAAAGAGATATGTCTCTCCCATGTACCACACCCCACTAAAAGTGGTGATTGGCCACATGGGAGAATTTTGCAACTACGCCTTGACATCTGGTGGAGCATGTTCCAACAATGGTCCAAAGTTTAATTCATGAAGAACTGAACATTGGATGTCACAAGGCTTGATCTAATCAAGGTAGGCTTGAGTTAATATGACCTCAAGTCCTGGCACTACTCCCAGTGCCTCATCTCCATGGGATTATTCTGTTACAACCACTTCTTTGGAAATTTATCAAATAGATTCCACTTCAGACTCCTCCCAAAGAGGTCCCATTGCATGAGTTTCTATTGCCTTCTCTTGGGCTTGCTCTTGCTGCTCCCTTTAAGCTCTTGGTTGTTTGTCCCTTGGTTGAGATGGTTCTCCTTCTTGTAGGCATTTTGATCTAGGTACCATTTATAATCACAACATGACCAAGGATTAGCACTTAATGTGTAACCTTGAAACATTTGAAATACCTTATCTCTTGGGGTAGTTAGACTTGGCTAAGTTGTGATTATGGCCTATTTGATTATTTTAATATTATTTTATTATTATATAATTAGATAGGTTATCAGAGTATTTCAAAAGGGTTTAACTCTCATAGGTTGATGATTTAATATTATTTTATTCATTAAACCCATGGGGGAGTTATAAAAATTCTAAAAAAAATTCTATCCAAGACCTAAGTTTTGTGATCCCCATGGCGGAAAGCATACCTTTGGAAGCTACAAGGCTAAATAATGGATTGAATAGAACAAATAATTTGAAAGTTACGAGCTCTAAAAGTTTTTGGTCTCTAAAAAATTACAAAAACTCACCTTACATTTGAAGCAAATAGCAAAAAATTCCTAAGTGGTGAGCACTATTTATAGAATTTTTCCCTTGCATTGACTAGGGCTCATCAATGAGGCCTAGTCGACATAATCAACTACATTGATTGGGCCTAGTTGATGCGGCTATTAACCACAATTGACCTAGTTAAATTTTGAAAAATATAACGAGTTTTTGAATAAGGTTGGAGTCAAATGGAAGCCCAAAAATCCAAGAATACAATAAAATACATGAAGAGGATTTGAAAGTGTACAAAAGATGGAGAATGATTGGAGAAATGCCTTAAGGAGCACATCGTTGGATGCAACCAATGGGGAATGCAAAATATTTAATTACCAAAATGTCTAAGGAGAAGGGACTTAACTATCCCAACCAAGAGCTATGCAAGTGGGTCCTCCCCATAGCATGCTTATGCTCATTTTATCCTCACATAACCTCAACTAAGTCCATGGCCCCATAGTTGATTAATGCTTATGAAAAGTTTTGGACCAAAACCTGAAGAATCTACCTAAGAATTTTAACATGTCAAACTAAGACATTAAACAAAAACATGAAAATTGGCAATGAGATGAGTTATGAAAAGCATTAATGGATGAGATAGAGAATGGAATCGATGTTCCAATCATGGTCACATGAAGTCCCTTGTAAGTTTCATGGTTACATGACCCAATAAAGTCCAACCTTGGTCTAGATCAACACAAATCACTTTCAATGACCTTGCATTGCCACTCTAGGTCCAGTCCACTCCCTCGAGACATAAGAATGCTTTGACGAACAACCATCATTCCTTATTTAAGAAGAAAATAGAAGCAGGAAGTGAGAAAGGACCTTAGTTAGAAGGGACCTTCAGGCATGGGTAAAATATCTTTCTAGTCCCATAACTAGTGCTTGTAGCCCGTTTATTTTGTCTAAGGGGTGTGCTTTGAATTCCCATCATGTTTTTCTTTTTTGAATATTTTTGGATGGGAACCACACCATGCAAAGACTTATTCAACTTCTTGTTATTGGTCAACATGGAATAGTATGAAATCCATGAAAACACACATGCACTCAAGCAAGTAGAGAGGCACAAAGAGTATTAAATCCCCTTCAAGTCACACCCTTTTCAAACCTTTGAATCTTTCCCAAGCTTGGAAACTACCAAGGTCACAAGTTCATTAAACTTTGTTAATGAAAAAGGGACCTCATATTTCCAAAACCAAGAAAAGCATAAAGCTAGTGGATGACATGGACTCACTGCCTATTCCATAAAAAAGAAACTTGTCATAGTTAAAGATCATCAAAATTCAAGAATAGAAACCAAACATTAGCAATCAAAAGCATTAGGTACAAACCACCATTAGTAACCAACTACATCATCACTAAGTCATGTTGGCAATAAAGCACTTTTGTTAGAAGATAAGAGAAATTTCACACCAAAATAAGGAAAAATATATAATAAATTTTAAAATATTCAAGAAAAATAAAACATACAAATAGTGTTATCAAAAAAACTTTGAAAAAATAACAAAGTGTAAAACAAAAAATGGTATAAAAATAAAGAAAGTGTGAAATAAAAAGGTGTAAGAATAAAAAAAAGTAGAAAAACTAAGGAGCCACTCTTATAGTTACCATGGATGGCCATCTTGCCCACAACTAAGTTGAAAGGAGGATATTTGAAAGATTGAGTATGGTTGTTCATTCGATGAGGCGTTGATTTCATTGGCTTACTTAGACTCATAGAAAGGCTTTAGTTGTTGCATGTTGACTAGCTATTTCTTATGTGTTCTCTCAAGTTTGTAGATTAACATGGAGAAGAAAATGTTTCATGAATGATGTAAGGCCCTTCCCAGAACGTCTGGAACTTAGTTTGTTGAGGTATGTGTTTGGGATTCTACTAAAGAACCTTATCTCCAAGTTAAAATTTTACTTTCCTTATCCCAAGATCATGATGTTGTTTACTAAATGCTTTGTGCAGTTCATTTAAGGACAGGGCCACCAATCAATTCTCATCTAGCACATTAAGGTTTATCAATCTTTCTTTTTGTGTTAGGCTCAAGCCAAGTTCAAGGTTACAAGCTGTTGAAAGTGTATGAAACTTAGATTGAGTTGGCAAAGTTGGTAATTTTCCATACGCCAACTCATAGGGAGAGCAATCTATAGGGATTTTACATGCCGAGCGGTATGCCTAGAGGGCATCATTAAGTTTTGTGCTCCAATCTCCCCTATATTTGCTAATTGTTCTCATTAACATTTTCATGATCTCCCTATTGGTAACCTCTACTTGACTATTGGCTTAAGGGTGGTAGGGTGTTGTTAATTTATGCTTAACCTCCAAGCATTGCATGAGCTTGCGAAAGGTAGCACCTGTAAAAATGAGTACCATTATCAAAAATTAGTGCACCTAGCACTCAAAACCTATTTATAACATTTTTTTGTACAAACCATGTAGTACTGGATGATGTACAATCGATGATGATTGCTACTTCTATCCATTTTGTACAATAGTTAACAACGAATATTATGTATGCCTTTCCATTTGACATGGGTGTGATGGGACCCATGAAGTTTATGCCCCAGGTATCGAAGGGTTCCAATGGTTGGATCCACTACTGAGGTCCCTCCATTCAAGTGGTCATCCCACCATCTTATTGATAGTGTTCACAAGAGTGGATGAATTGGTGTGCATCCCTGAAGATTGTTGGCCAATAGTATCATGCCATTAGGATTTTAATGGCTATGCATCTCCCTACATAGTGGCCTCTACAAGGACCCTCGTAAGCATCTTGGATAACATGCAGTTGGTCAGCATCAAGAACACACTAATGAACCAAGCCATTAGTGCACACCTTGTAAATATGTTTGTTAATCTCCATGAAGTGTTTTTATTGATGAAGAAACTATTATTTCTTCCAATGGTCTAACTCTTGTGGCATCTCTTGAGTAAGAAAATAAGTGAGGATGCCATTGTACCACTTTGGTTTAGTGGGCACTTGTTCATTTATTACACCTGCAAAGAGGAATTCATAGAGAAATTGATCAAAGAGTGGGCTCTCATCCTTTTTGTTATCCCATTGTAACTGAGAAAAGTGATTAGTTACCACATTCTTAGTCATCTTTCGATCTACCATTGTGAGATTAAACTCCTACAAGATCACAAGCCACCGTATGACATGGGAGCTCACCGTTGGCTTATTCATTAGGAAGCAAATGGAACTATGATTAGTGTCCACAAACACCTTGTACCTAAGCACATAGTGCCTAAACTTATCCAAAGCATACACCAAAACCATAAGATCTTTCTTCATCATGGTGTAATTAAGCTATGCATCCACAATGCTTTAGCTTGTGCAATGGATGTAATATGGACATTTTTTATCATCCAACTGCGTAAGCATAGCTCCCAAGGCATAGTTTAATGCATTCTTCATGATGTAAAATGGATGAAACCAATCAAGTGCTCATAGAATTTGAGTTTATGCAAGCTTCTCCTTAAGCTATTGAACTGTCTTTTTGCATTCCTTGGTCCATATAAATGAAGCATCTTTCTTTGTGAGCTCAACCAATGATTTCACAATCCTAGAGAAATTCTCAATGAATCACGGACAGTAGCTAGTGTATCTAAGGAATACCAGACATTTTAATAGTTTCCAATTAGTGGGTTATTCACTAGATGACCCAAATATTTTTAGGGTCCACCTTAATCCTTACTTAAGAAATTCTATGCTCCAACACAATGCCCTCCTAGACCATGAGATGGCTCTTTTGCAAATTGAGTTGAAGATTAATCTCCATGCACCTTTTAAGCACTTGCTCAAGGTGGTCCAAGGCTTGCTTAAATGTAGCACTATAGGTGGAGTAGTCATCCATGAAGACTTCCATCCTGCTACCAATCTACTACTAAAAAAATACTCAAGACAAGGTGTTGGAAAGTTGGAGGAGTATTTCATAGACCAAATGGCATCTTACGATATGCAAAAATCCCCTAAGGACTTGTGAATTTTTTTTGGCCTGATCTTCAAATGCAATCTGAATTTGGTTATAGTTACTATAACTATCTAGGAAGCTATAATAGCAATGCCTAGAAATAGTGTCCAACACCTGGTCCACAAATGACAATGGAAAATGATCTTTGAATGTCGCCATGTTCAACAAGCTAAAATCAATACAAACCCATCACTTGTCATCTTTCTTTGGCATAATTACAAACTCACTATCCATAATTAGATAGATGAACCCTTCCTTGAGGAATTATTCAATTTCCTCTTTAATAATCTACTTCAATTTGGATTTCAGTCATTGCTATGGCTACCTCTTTGGCCGAATCGGTATAAATGCAATGCTTGCATATCCTAGGATCAATCCCTATGAGTTTAAGATATGACTAAGCAAGGGTTGTTGGTCATTTGCTAACCACCTTCAACAACATCCTTTTCTAATCAAGAGCAAGGTTAACATTGATTATCACCAACTTGCCATTTTTTAGAAATGCAACTTCCATGCTGGTAGGTAGAGTTTTCAACTCTAAGGGCTCTTGTTTAAAATTTTCAAGGATTTTCAACTCTCCCCAATTAGTATCATCAGGTTCATCATCAAAGAGTTAGTGATGAACTTGCTCTAGTTCATCTATGCCTTCAACATAGGCACAAGTTAAGCTCTCAGTAGATTCCATACAAAGTGTGTTATTCTCAAAATCAGTTGTTAGCCCCTAGGTTCCCTCCTATTTTGTGGCTTTTATGTATAGGCACTTTTGTATTTTAGATTCATTTGCACACTGTCTACATTCTTTGATTAATGTGCTTTTAATAGACTAGAGCTCTTACACACAGTTGCACCCTATATTGTTATATGTGATGCATGAAACTCGCTTCTTCTTGATCTTTCTCAATGCATTTTCTTTAAAAATCTCCAAGGAAAGATCTCTGATGTCCATTCATGCATCAATAGTTCTAAACTAAGCCCTTCCCATAAAGATTGGAAAGTCCCCCTTGCAATTGTTAACTTTGATTACCAAGAAATTAGTAGGATACGACCACCCACAAATAGTGGTCACAATGTCCTCCATTAGTTTCAAAGGAATAGTAATGGACTTATTTGTTAATTATAAATGGATGTTGCTCTTCTTGAGTGGAGGCAGGTTCCAAGCATTGTACATTTTGTGAGAAATCATATTAACACCCAAACCTGAATCAAGAAGAGCCTTGCATGGCTTATTTCTAGTAATCTATAAATAAATGAGAAAACTTCCAAGATCAACTCTTTTCTTAGGAAGGTTGTCAGCCTTAATCCAATTAAATACAATGTGGGTTAACATGATAGTGTGGATATTGGATGTCATTTGGTTTGAAGGGCTCTCAAAAGGAATAGATGTAGAGAATGAGGAGACACAAGGTGACCAACCACATAAGTAGGTGAGGGCTTAGTAGGGCTATTGGTTCATAAGAATGATCTTTTATGGGATCTAGGTTTCGAACCACTTAGCTGAGAAGTCGATTGTAAGTTAACAGCCCTAGTAGCATTACGTTGCAACAGCTACATAGGAGTTTCACCCTACATGGATGGAGCCAATGGTAATTTGGTCAAGGGTGGAGGAGCATGTGTTGAAGGATGAGAATGGTGATAGGGATATGAGGTTTTCCCTCTAGTAGATGAAGAATGAGTTTTGTAATACTCTGGAGGGTAGTATTGATGCTAAAAAGAAGCATGACTAGAAGAGTCACATGGAGACATTGGTTGTTGAACATAATACCCATCTATATCTGACTCCTTGTAAGGGTACTACTGCCTCAGCTATGGCAACACCCGTAGTAGCTGCCTCACTGGTGGCATCCTCCACAATTGTGGGTGTTGCCATTGCTAATACTACTCATACAATTGTGGTGGAGCTCCACTTGGATAATAAACTTATTGTTGGTCATGGAACTACCTTGAGTTGCCTTGAGAATAAGACAACCTTCTAGGTGCTTACCTTCATGTTAGCTTATGATTCAGAGCATATATCCTAGATTCCTATAAGTGTGCCATAATAGGGTAACATCCCTTAGGATGTTCATATTGGCAGATGTCACACCCATCATCATCATCTAATTCTAACTCCACAACCTCTTTTACTATTATAGCCTTGCCCTTACCCCTTTGGTAGGCACATTCAGCTTTTTTCCTTCTCCTATGATCATGATCACCATCTTTTTTTTTAGATTTTTTCATAATTTTCAAAGTAGTTTGAAATTTTTCATCCAAAAATTCCCACATTTTATCAACCTTAGCCAAAATTTTAGATACAAATTTTTGAATTGGCATGGTTTTTTGCTACACCACCTCATCAAGTTACACTTCCCCCTCATTGTCACAGAATCGACCTTCCCTTTTTCTAATGGAAGGATCCTAGTTATACTCTTCAATGCTTTCTTGTTTTCTCAACTCACCTTCTTCTTTTGCAACCTACTCAATCAACCTTTGAATCTGATGGGCTCTTAGTTCTAACAATCTTTCTTGGGTGTAGACCCTAAGAGTTCTCCTTGTTTCGGATCAAAGCCTATCTATGATATGGCGAAGTTACTCCCACTGAAAATAATCATGGTCAAGACATATGTGCAAAAGGGAATAATACCTACCCATGGTTGTGTCCAAGGGTTCATGTGCTTATTGTCTTTAGCCTTGGATTTTCTTTCTCAAATTAGACACTCTAAAGTACGTCTAATATTTTTCATTGAACAACTCAAGAATCATACACCATCTACAAATTGATACTAGCTCCAAGGAGAGATACCAACTTTCTGCCTCTTTTATGAGTGTCCTAGGGAATAGCTTAAGTTTCTACTAGTCATTTTCTATGTTTTGCAAGGCACAAGCATTGTGAAATACCTAAAAATGAATCTGTGGATTTAAGTTCTATCCCTACTTAAATATAGGAATATTGTTCATATCCAACTACTTGATTCTGCTATTTTTCATATGCTTGGTTGGGATCTTGCTTGCCTTTGTGATGTTTAACATGCTTTGAGTTGCCAGCAAGGGCTCATCATTGTCATGATTTTGATGATTCCTATGATGTTCCTTGCTACCCCTTTGATCATGATGGGACATATGATCATTGTCTAGTCGTTCACCTCCATTGCAATTTCATCTCTTGCAGATTTGATCAGATTTAGAGGAGGAAGAAGAAGATGCAAATGAAGAGGACGAAGAGGAAGGAGGATTTCCACCACCATAGTATCTGCCACCTCCTCCCTGCTTGTCATGGCCACGATCATTAGATTTTCTTTCATCATGATGTTTGCCTGAGCCCCTACCTTGGCTCCCACTTTTGTCTAAACCCATATTGTTGACAGTGACCTACAAATTCAAGTTCAAGCCCTCATCACCAATGTCAAGGGGTGGAGAATATTCTTGTTGGGAACCCCCAAAGAGAGGATCCTCATTGTCGTTTTGGTTCGACAGGAACAAGGGGTTGGTGAACTATTTCCCCTTCATAGCGTCATGGTGCTTCTCCTAGTACCAATCTCATTTGCATTATGTTTCTATGGGATGGTAGTCCTAATAGTTATGATGCTACACAATGTATTCATCATGGAGGTCCTGGATGCCCAACCTCTTAAGAATTTGGAGCAACATCCTAGGAACAAATTGATTAGGAGGCAACATAATGTTGCCCTCCATATCTCTTCACTGTAGTTGCTCATCCTAATGCAAGATGAAGGTGAAATTAGGTGCTAACTCATTTGGATGAGTGTACACCACCTTGAATTCTTGGGGCACTGACAATTTTGAATCATCATGCCTGTGAGAAGAAGACATTTTAGATTAGAGAAAAATTTAGTGTGCTTAAATTATAATTGTAATTATTAATTTTTTGAATGATTATGATCTTAGGGTTCATTCCAACAATTTTAAATAATATTCACTAAATCCTAGATAGCACATGTATCAAACTACAAGTCCTTAGCAACAACACCAATGATGAGTGACAAGTAGACCCTACGCCCAACCATACAAATCACTAAGCATTCATGCATGATCCAGTCAAATTTCGTGGACTTATAGCCTTCTAAGCACACTAGTCTTTAGGAATTGAAACTAACTGTTACAATTGTTGTCTTCCCAATTACACTTGTGAAATGCAAAGGTATGGTTAAGTGCAACTAAGGCATATGATTTTTATCATTTTTATGTTTTGTGTTTTAAGTCACCTAAGGGTAAAGAATAATGAATAAAATAAAAATTAAATTACTAATTTAATCTAATCAACTACACATTACTAATCCTAACATAAGTATCTGTTCTCACTTGTCGAACACATCCTGAACACGTTTAATGCTACTAGGTTACTAAACATTAAGCATTACTAGGGTTACCAAGCACCAAGGATATACTCAAAGTGGTCGTACTTATATGCTTAATTAATTGCTATTTAATCTAGCTTAATTTAGGTGAATTATTTAAAGCATTAAAATAAATTGCATAAAACATTAAATGCATAAGTAAACAACTAATATATTTCAAATTGCTACAAGGTTTATCAGAAAGCTCATTTTTTTGTCGCACACACTATCATGCTTAGGTACAACAGTGCTTAAATAAAGATATGTACACTTTTTGACTTCTATGGGCACTTAGAAAAATATTTTAACTTTCAAATGACAAAACTGCAAGCTCCACAACAACTATGACAAAAGATGCCATGAGGGAGTGTGTATTTATAGGCAAAAACAGAAATTATGTCAACAAGGCCCATGTCCAGAGGGTCACATCAATGAGGTCGTAGGCCTTCTCAAGGGAACCCAAGGAAAGGCAACTCATCACCTAGCAATGGCACCAAGTGACACACAACACGAGGAGAGAACCGAGCCAGCACCACAGTGCGAGGATGACGCAACCGCTACTTCCACTAGGACCACCGTGAATAGTAGAACAATGCGCGGATTACTTAGGACCAGGGGCCATCACTCCAACACCTCAGATCATCGCCGCGCACCACTTGGACAGAACGGGAGCAGGACGCAGCAGCAGAGAATGCAACCCATGACCAAAAAACACCAAACAACAATGGCAGGGAGGATCACACACGAGATCCCAAACAGAGATGCATCACCAAAACCGGAGATGCTACCACGATCAGCGGAGTAACAGCAACGATGACAACCACTGATCACAATGATCAGAAGGAATGGCAGCATCGAAACGGGAAACGTGCAAACCACGACGCATTACCAAACTGAACCAAAACGCAGAGCTTGAAAAATTCAGGCCAGGGCAGAGAATGTCGACGAGCAGAACGCGCGGGGTGGCAAGAACGGAAGAGAAAAGACGTGAAACCTGCCAAGTTCGGCAGTGGAGAGGTCAACAGAATTTTAGGACAGTCAAGTTAAACTTCCAAAACATGTTTTTCAACACGGTGAAGGTGGCTGGGAAGACGTTGGCGGGGAAGCCTGCAAAGACAAAGAAACAGGCGGAGAAGAATGCCGCCTTGGTGGCCTAGCTGGCGTTAAAAGATCTAGGAAGCCTGGATGCAACGGCAACGTGAGGCTCTGCGGATGCACCAGTTCCAGCTACTGTGAATGTGGAGAGTGATGATGATCGAGGCTAAAACTTGTGTTGTCAAAATAATTTCCTATCATGATGATTTATTTTATGGCAATTTCCCATTTTCAAATGTTGATGTCTACATGCACAATGTTTTTAATGCTTTTAAATCTTATTGTCTTTTCCTTGCTATAAACATTTGTGAGGTAACGTTAATAAACTTAATATTTTAAGGGAGTCTTGGAAGCGCTTACTAAATCATATTAGTTTTTTGAATGAATTACCATCTTAAAATACTGAAACCACCTTAGGCCTAGTGTGATAGCATGGAAGATGTTAGCGGAAGATGTTAGCAACAACATTGAAATTATAAAGAGAAGTTCCTATAAAGTGATTCTTGTTGAAGAAGGTTGCTTAGACTCATGGGTCTACCTCAAGGGTCCAAAAGATGAATTAGCTAATTAATATCCAGTTTGATCTTTGAGGCTTGAGATATGATTTGAAAATAGACAAGGTGGGAGATATGCAATTTGTCCACAATGGTCACATGATAGATATTTGAATAGTTCAGTCCTCTAAAAAAGAGTATTACATCTGATGAGTCCCAATATCATATCTTCAATATCGGGGGCCCTCGATATCGGACACGCAATATCATAGCTGCCGAAGTGATATCGAACATGCGATGTTGGAACCTGTCTCATCGCCTATAAATAAAAAACAAGGGCACTTGGTTTTACATTAGTTTTTAGTCCCTTACCTAAATTCTTGCAGTTTTTCTATTCCAAAGTTAAAATTATTTCGAAGTGCCTGCAGTAGGAGTCATAAAGTGAACAGATCTTTATTCGAGCATTGTGTACCTAAGCACACATTCTATCTAGAAATAAAGATGAACTTTGTGATAAACCTTGAAACATTTAGAATAGCTTAATTATTGCATTTCATGTTATTTACTGTTATTTAATGCTTTCAATAGTTACTTAATGATGGGACGCGATATCGCATGGGCCGCAATATCACATCCCACGCGATATCGCG
>MNCI01019413.1:338333-361492 GCA_015680685.1 Gnetum montanum | reverse complement strand
CCTAAACCAATGCAACCTTGGTTACCAAACGCTAATCGTTGCTGGGATCACCAAGTGTAACGCACGTGCTCGAAGCAGTTGTACTAAGGCACTTAACTAGGAGAGAAGGGTTGAGAGAGATTTAATGAACTAAGAAAGNTAGGCTAAATAGGATTTTATTTATTGTTATTTATTATTTATCATTTTATTTCTTAGTTCATTAAATCTCTCTCAACCCTTCTCTCCTAGTTAAGTGCCTCAGTACAACTGCTTCGAGCACGTGCGTTACACTTGGTGATCCCAGCAACGATTAGCGTTTGGTAACCAAGGTTGCATTGGTTTAGGGTGTGAACGGTAAGTGAGAACGGATGCTAACGCTAGGTTAATTCAGACTTAGTTAGTTAGATAAAGTTAGTAATTAGTCTCTTCAACCCTTTACCTCACTAGCATAGGAGATAAAACAGAAAAGCTATAAAAATCATATACCTTAGACTTACTTAACCATACACCGTGACAAATACAAATAAGTTTGGGAAGACAACGAATAACTAACCTTAAGTGTTCCATAAGGCATGTAGGCACTTAGTCTGCGGAGTTTGACTGGATCGCGTGTGTTACGCTCGTATTCGTATGGTTGAGTGTAGGGGTACCTTGCCAGTCATCGTTGGCACCGTTGTCGGGGACTAAGTTTTTGTGTGCTAAGTAGAACATAGGAAATCACTCACATTGTTGGGAGCTTAAACGAACCCTTAGGGTTAATTAAACAAAAAATTATATAATGGTTAATCAGTACACCGATAAGACACAATGTCTTCTTCTTCTTCTCATAAGAGCATTACACCACCTAGGGATAATACAAGAAACAGTTAGCAATCTAAAATACATAACCAAAATCAACCAATTCCTCAACAACATCGGGTAGTATACACTCATCCCGATGAGTACATACTAGATTTTACCTTTATCCTCCATCAAGATGAAAAGCTGCGATGGAGAGACTTGCAAGGTAACATAGTGTTACCTCCAGATCGGTCAGTCCCAAACATGCTCCTCCGTGCTTTGGCATAGATCGGCATGACACAGATCTATTTTGAATACGTTATAGGTGACTTTGACACAAGGGATTACCATCCCACATCCACACAACGTATAAGGGACTCAAGGCAAGAGAGCCACCATACACTGTTGAAGGGCAAAAGGGTTCCGTACATCCTAAGTGAAATCAGAGATGGTGAACCACTTATAATAGGTTCTGTATCGAATGATGTTCCTCCTCCTAATGATAGTGAGGAGGTGGGGTATCAGAACCTACACTCCATGATACACAACCCTGGTTCTGATCCCCGTGAATGCCAACTGTTCACTAAGGGAACAAAAACACATGACAAGGACGGGCATTCTGATCGTCATCATGATCAGGGCCATAGCCACAGAAGAGAAGGTAAGAAACATCGTCATGGCGATCATTCTCCTTCTTCTTCCCCTTCATCACATCATTCACCCTCTTCTTCCACCTCTGGGCGAAGTCATAGAGAGCATAACGGTGAGGATAGAGGTAGACAAAATGAGAGACCTCGATGAGAAAGTCAAGAGAGAGGACAAGGGCATGAATGAAGGGAAAGTAGGGAACAACGTAGACATCATAGACATCATGAAAGAGATGATCATGATGAGCCCCTACTTGCAACCTGAAGTATGCTCGATATAACAGAGGCAGTGAGAATACCGACAAGGCATTAAAGAGATAGCCGAATCAAGCACTTAGACATGAACAACATCCCACGATTTGAAGGGGGATATAACGTTGATCCACAAAATCATTTACAAGAATTTCATGATGCCTATGTCTTGCAAAACATAGAGAACGAGTGGCAGAAATTGAAGTTGTTTCCCAGGACACTCATCAAGGAAGCAGAGAGTTGGTACCGATCCTTAGAACCGGAAACCATTAGGAGGTGGAGTACGATGTTAGAACTCTTCAACGATAAATATCAAATGTACTCCAGAGTGTCTAACTTGCGTAAGCAGATCCAAGGATGGAAGGGGGGTACTCACGAACCCTTGGATGCTGCCATGGGCCGCTACTATGCATTGTTACATTGTTGCCAAGGCCATGGTTACGCACAACGAGATCAACTTCGCCACATCGTAGATGGGCTAAGGTATGAAACTAGGAGAACCCTTGGGACTTATGCCCAAGGGAGATTATCAAAACTTAGATTCCATGAGATTCATCGATTGTTAGAGCAAGTAGCCAAAGAAGAAGGGGTGCTATGAAAAAGAGAGAGCATGGAAGAGTATAACCATGATCCCTCTCTTCAAAAGAAGGGAGTGAGATTTTGCAATGAAGAGGATGAGTCACCACTCGAAGAGTTGGTAAACAGAAAAACCTTGCCACTTCAAAAGCTAACAACAGAAGTGGCGGCTAAGGTAGATCAAATACAGGACTCCTTGANTAGAAGTGGCGGCTAAGGTAGATCAAATACAGGACTCCTTGAATAGTAGACTTGAACTTGTCCTGAAAATTGTAGAGGAGTCTAAGGAGGAACAAAGTAGTGACAAAGATAAGAAAAAGCAGAGAGATTCAAGCAATGCACATGACAAGGGTAAGGGAAAAATGAATATCTTCGATGAGGTTGTGGATTCAGACACAGACAATGATGGTGGATGTGAGATCTACCAATATGACCATCCCAAGGGATGTTGTCCAATCATCTCACATCTACAAGAGTCTGGGGTGTATGCACTCAACCCGAGACTTAACCAACAGCAGACACCCCGAAGGTTACCTTATCCCCAAGGTAACCCAAAATAGTTCCACCAACCGTTGACGTACTATCCAAGTGGAACTCCACCACAACCCATCGAACAACATCAGCAGTGTCAATACCCATAGTCATGGGGGATGCCACCGCCAAAACAACAGTACCCTTACCGGTAGCTAGACCCATATGGATACTACATGTAGCAGCCAATTTCTCCAAGTGACTCCATGGGTCATGCAACTCCCCAACATCACTACCAAGTTTGGGAGTACTTTAGAAGGACTCCTTCTCCTCCGAGAGATGCTCCACATCCATACCATCCTCCTAATCCATCCGCTTCGCTTCCACTGGTAGTTTTCATACCACCTACTCCAACAATGCAAGGGGAACTCCCCACTCAACCATAGCAACGTAACGCTACGAGAGTTGTAAACATTCAACCCACTGCTGGTTCTGACAACTGTAAAAAGAGAAGATCTTTCTTCAGAACCAAAAGCCCAAACAAGCTCTCACAACAACAAGTGGTTGAGTCTATGCACGCTCCTCCAACATACAAGACTTTGGAGCACCCTTCAGTCCAACAACAGAGCTTAACACATACGATTATGTTAACACATAACGTAACCGATTGGATCAAGGTAGGCCACCTTCCCAGGAAACTATCTGACCCTGGAAGTTCGTTAATCTACCTCCAAGTCGTCGAGAATGAACTACATAAGGCTCTTCTTGACTCAGGTTCCAGAGTTAACTTAATATCACGAGAAATGTATCAAGCCTGGAACCTACCCCAACTTAAGAAGAGCAATATTCAACTAGAGCTGGCAGACCAGTCCATCACCATTCCCTTGGGATTGGTGGAGGACATTGTTACCACTATGTGTGGTTGGTCATACCCAGCTAATTTCCTAGTGATAGAGGTCAACAACAATGAAGGGACTTCCCAATTATAATGGGAAGGCCATAGCTGAGTACAATAGATGCGTACCTAGGGATCTGCGATCTTTCCTTGGAGATATCTAAGGTAAATATTTATGGAAAGATCAAGAAGAAGAAAGTTCCATGCATCGCATACAGTGACTCAGAGGGTGAGGACATGCAGGAATCATGGGTGATGAAAAATTTAACATCTCCTGCATGTAACCGGTGTGCACTAGAGGATAACATTCAAAGGTGCTTGTATATAGCAACCACGCAAGTAGTGGACACCCCGTGGTTGACAGCTGATCAAGATAGCAGCCCAACAACATGCATGGAACGAGCTGAGGGAACAACTCATGCTCACAATGAAGGCATAGATACATTAGAGTATGAACGTCGCCAACTTCCACCCCTTAATCTAAGAACATCAATCGAGAGAAGTTGGACACTTTTAAAAAATTCAAACAGGCATTCATTATTTCAGATCTCTCCCTTTCCATTCAGTCATGGGGGAGATGGCCATCTATGCTGATCATTTGGGGGCCCTCAGTTCTTTTAGGTTTTTGTTTTACACATTTTTTTTACACGTTTTTGTTTTACACATTTTTGTTTTACACATTTTTGTTTTACACGTTTTTGTTTTACACATTTTTGTTTTACACGTTTTTGTTTTACACATGTTTTTTTTACACATTTTTGTTTTACAAGTTTTTTTTTACACGTTTTTTTTTGCACATTTTTGTTTTACACGTTTTTTTCTTATACATTTTTGTTTTACATATTTTTTTTTTACAAATTTCTTTAACTTTTCTTATTTTTTTTTTTACAACATCGTTATACTTTTTCATTTTTTGTGTGTGTGCGCGTGTGCGATCCATCTTGTAAGTTTGTCATCCAATAAGTGTTATTCATGATGGTATGAACTATTTTTATATTGATTGCTCATGCTTGGTTTTTACCTTTGAGTTATGATGTTGATACTAAGGTATGGTTCTTTTGATATAGCAAACAATGAGTCCACTTCATCCATCCATCCACAAGTTCTATGGTCTCTCTCGGCTTAGAAATGTACAATCTCTTCCTAATAAGAACTCTAACGAATCAGTGACTAGGCACTTCTCAAACTAAGGAATGACTCAAGGATTGAAAAGGGTGTGACATCAAGGGAACTTGATGCATTTGTGTTGGTCGTTCTCTTGGGTGCTTGGATGTTTTCTTCTTGAGTCTTCTTACCGTTCCAATGTTACCTAATCATCAAAAGCTGAGAAAATAAAAATAAAAAAGTCTTTGCATGGTGTGGCTCTCATGCATAAACATATAAAACAAAAAAAAAATAGTGAGAATTCAAAGCACACCCCTTGAACGAAATAATCATTTGGGCTACAAGCACTAGTTATGGAACTAAAATAAAAATGTTCCCTCTAACTAAGGCTCTTCTCGCTTCCCATTCTCTCCTCCTTGTTTCGTCGGAATGGTGGTGGCTCTTGGNTTCCCTCCATCCTTCTCTCCATTGTTCACCTCATTGTCGATTGTATCATTAGTATATATTTTGGTAGATGCATTGTTTTCTTTTTGGTAAATTCTTGTGGTTAAGACTTTAACTCTTGTTCCAAATGACATTCCCAGAGCCTACGGACTCTTTGAATGTGGGCTTGTCAAGGCATTAAGGGCATGAGCCTGCTTTGGGGAGGACCCACCAACATTCCTATTTGGTGCACTAGTTAATTTCTTTTCCCTAACATTTTTGCAATCCATTTTATTTTGTTCATTTCCATCTTGACAGCCATTTCATTTTTCTTTTTCATTATCTCTTTTTCTTCATCTTTCTTATTCCTTTTTTTTTCATTTGCGATTAGTCATGGGGGTCCAGACCCAAATTTTTTCAATTTTCTCCTAACCCCTACACCTTCGGTAGTCACGATTAATATATCTCCAAACCCGTATCAACCATACCACAACCCAGCCAATTGACCTTTCATTGAGGCAAGGTATCAACTGCATTGAAATTTATTTACCCTTGCTAATACAAGACTTTGTTGTGTGTGCAAATGGCAATCATGCAACAATGGATTGGATCTGGAGGGAACACTTGGAATGGATCGGTACTGAAGCAGCTATGCAAAGAGCAAGATCGATGATGTGCTTACGGATGGACAATGAAAGATGCAATCTTGGCGTTGGCAATAGCAAAACTTCTTTCTCTCTCTCTTTCTCAAGCTGCCAAATAAGGCCTAATGTCAATGTAGTAAGGTGTTCACTCTTGTTGTCATGAACACCAGTTTTGTCTTGTCTTGTAATGATGATCCGTTCACATGTCATCCCATTAGTTCCATTTAGTCAATAATTCCATACCTTCCCAATATTTTGTAAGGAACTCAAGAACGAGTTTTCATTCAGTCATGGGGGTATGATGGGATGCGACATCGCGGTCTGCCGCTAGTTCTATAAATAAGAGGCGACTCTCCCTTGTTTCTCATCCTAGGCTTAGACCGTAGTGAAACTCTGGTAGTTTGATCCCTCCAAAGATAGAATATTTTCCATGTGCCCGCAGTAGGAACTCCAAAGTGAACAGATCTTTATTCGAGCAGACATTGTACCTGAACACAAGTTTGTGTACGGTAATAAAGATGAACTTCTTGGATAAACCTTGCAGTGCATGGAATAGGCTAGATAGGATTTTATTTCTTGTTATTTATTGTTTATCATTTAATCACTTTCTTAGTTCATTAAATCTCTCTCAACCCTTCTCTCCTAGTTAAGTGCTTGAGTACGACCGCTTCGAGCACGTGCATTACGCTTGGTGATCCCAACAAAATTAGCATTTGGTAACCAAGGTTGCATTGGTTCAGGGTGTGAACGGTAAGTGGGAACGGATGTTGACGCTAGGTTAATTCAAACTTAGTTAGTTAGATAAAGTTAGTAATTAGTCTCTTCAACCCTTTACCTCACTAGCATAGGAGATAAAATAGAAAAGCTATAAATCATATACCTCAGACTTACTTAACCATACACCGTGACAAATACAAATAAGTCTGGAAAGACAACAAATAATTAACCTTAAGTGTTCCATAAGGCATGTAGGCACTTAGTCTATGGAGTTCGACCAAATCGCGCGTGTTACGCTCGTATTCGTATGGTTGAGTGTAGGGGTACCTCACCACTCATCACTTAGTGTTATTTCATAGAATTATTAATTGTCAATTACCAATGAATTAGCACACTCAACACGACGACTTCAAGCATACGTGGGAACACTGGTAACCCAATAACGACTAGCGTTTGGTGATCCCAGTAGTGTAACACTAATTCAAGATGTGTTCGAGGAGAGTGTGAACGAATGCTAGTGTTAGGACTAGTTAGAAAATAGTTAACTAGTTAAATCAAATTAGTTATTAAATTACCTCATTCCTCTCTTTTAAGCATCAAGAAAATAAAACATAAAAGAATAAAAACTACATACCTCGAGTTTGCTTAACCATACAATTGAGCCTTACAAGTAAGCTTGAGAAGACAATGATTGCATAACTCATCCTTGTTCTATGTAAGCGCATAAGCACTTAATCCTTGAAGTTTGACCGGATCGCACGTGAATGCTCGTATTCGCATGGTTGAGGGTAGGGTACCTCGCCGCTCATCAACATCTATGCTTCCAAATATAATATAGAACAATAGACCTAATAACCTTTCAAATAAATTTGAAATTCCCGGAGGTGGTAGGCAAAACCCCAAACATACATAGGAGAGTCATAGTTTTTCAAGTCAGGGATAGATTGTTGGTTTTATGATTAGTCTCTAGATTAGAACTTCTCCTAACTCTACTTGAGTTGACATAACTTTAACAACAAACTTTATTTCTAGAAAGAAATCAATAGTTTTAAGCTATGGCTCGAAGATTCTCAAATCCCATAAAATTTTTACAAACCGTACATTTTGGAAGCCGATGCCTAAACAGAAGCACCTAAGATTCTCTTCCGAAACTTTGAATTTAATTTAAATTAAAAAAAATATTTAATAGAAGTAAAATGTGTAAAAAGACTAGAAAAATATTTAATTTAAATAATTTATTATTTTGTAATTCATGTCCTCGCCTACGAATATGCTTGTGTACCCAAATAAGAATTGAATTGCAAATCCTCGATTCCTCGCTTCCGCTTCCAAAGATCGTCGAATTCATTTGATGCATAGGTTTTAAGTATGTTTTTTCCAACTTAACTTTAACATTATTTTTAGAAAGAAATCATTATTCTTAGAAAGAAATCAATAGTTTAAGCATGATTTTTCCAAAATATGAGTCGTATGTTCATTTATCGTGATCCTTAAAATACTCGGAATGGGATACATTTTCCAACCTTTTAAACACTGCAGAGAGTATAGAGGAAACATCCGTGGAACCAAATAAGGATTAGCAGGATGGAGAGAACAGAAGTAACATCCGTAGGCTCTGTTAATCCAAAAAGGAAAGGTACAACGGATAAGTACAAGCATGGAATGAGCTCTTTATAGGGCCGGGCTCCCTGGTGTTTGAAAAAATGAAAAATCTCTCAGCGACTGAAACATGGAAGGCCAAGCACAGGAACCGTGTGTAGCGATTGTGAGCCAAAGCACTGTGAAACCGGCGTCAGCGACCGCGGTGGAGTAACGGCGCATGTGCCTGCCCACCATTGATATCTGGTGGATTCCTGGCATAAGCATCAGAAGCTTGCTCTTCTACAGAACGCCCCCTGGGTTGTCCCTGAATGTTATTGTGCAGTTGCTGGAGGCAAGTTCGGCCAAGGTGTTGGTAGATTTCTATCCTTTGGCAGCTCTCCTGGTTTTGAATCCCCGTACCAGTCGCCCCGAATTCGACTGCAACGATTCCGGGGTGAAGTTGCTTGTGGCCACCGTGGATTTTCCCTTCTGTGAACTGGACAAGGATGAATGCGATGGTAATAGTTTTAATTTTAGGGTAAGGTCTATGATCTAAAATCGGATAGGTGATACAATAGTATAATATTTTTGATACGATAATATATATAGTAATATCTTTTTGAAAGGTAAAGCGCTTTGGTGATAAAATAATATATATCGGTCATTGGAATGATTTTTCCGAACGTAAGGCTAGAACAACGCCCTTTAAGCTGGCTTAATGTAGGCTGATACGCTAGGCGTACTGCACTGATATTTTGAAAAATTATTGCTAGAAAACATGTAGCCAATTTAGATCCGATTTTCATTTTTACGTAGATTTATTCCGATTTTCACCAGCCAATTTCGAAAACTAACTTGCTTCGGTTCCTATCTGATACGATTTCGAAAACTAACTTGCTTGGGTTAGTACTTGCTATGCAATAATATTGTTGGCTTCCATCAAAATACCTGTGTGCTACGAGGAGGTTGATTGTGACCATGTTCACGGCCAACGTGGTCGATTTACGAATTACCGCTCTGTTTTAGAACAATCAAGAATGCAAAGAAGTTCTGTGCAGATCAGGGGAGCTGTTTATAGCAGCAATAGGCCGATGGCCAAGACAAAGCTGGGTAGATCTCATAATGTATCCCTACATTTGCAGGACTAATGGCGGCACCGTACTGTGTACCGTATTCTAAAAAGGATTATTATTGAAAGCCTCGATACTCAGTCCGTAGCCAGTTTCTCAATACCTGTTTCATTTGCCAATTCCAAAAAGGTTGGCAGATGTGCAAAAACTTAATCTATTCAAGTATAACCTCTTTGAGCCACCTCATACTAAACCTCTTTATATATACTCATCCTGTCCAAGAGGGTCAGTAAACGTGAGTGCAAAAGTCTAATCTCTTTGACCCAACCTATTAAGCAAGGGCAGAAAGGTCAACCTAAACTGTTTAGAGCCCAGATACTCATCTTTGTAAAGTATAAAAGGATAATCACTTGGGTCGAGTCTAAGAGGTAAAAGGATAATCACTTGGGTCGAGTCTAAGAGGATTGATGGATAAGTGAAACCCTACTCTTTTTGAATGGCTACACCAAGGTCAAACTTAGGTTTTCAACTTGAAAAATTAGCACCTTATCATCATCACGTGAAATGACAATCCCCTATCACTTGGCTAACCTCCTTAAGTATCAACTCTCATCCTCTTAAAGCTTAAGAGGGAGGCTTAACTTCTTCAAACCTTAATACTCATCCTAGCAAGTGGGGTAGCTTGAACTTCTTAAGACCTCAATACTCATCTATCAAGCAAAACATTGTTGAGCAAATATGCTTAACCTTGAACTCACATCTTTCTGCTCTCTTGAGGAAAAGCACCTTCCTGCCCCTTAAATGATGGTTCTTCTAACATGTACTGTACCTTAGAAAATAGTCAATAATCATGATTGATTTCCTTGCTTTGCATAGCCAGTATTTAAATAGTCGGAAAATATGTAGGACCGACATGTTTCAAGAATCACAATAAATCAGAAAGTTGAGCCAAGTTATATTTAAAAGTCCCATCAATGATACCTAAATGCATTGATTTCTTTCTAAAAATAAGGATTATTATAAAAGTCCTATCGACTCAACAATAAATGGGCAAGTTGAGCCAAGTTATATTTAAAAGTTTCATAAATGATACCTAAATGCATTGATTTCTTTCTAAAAATAAGAATTATTATAAAAGTCCTACCAACTCAATTGGGATCGGTAAAGTTTCTAACTCCACTCCCCGACTAATCCATAAATCGGTGACTTATCACCAAGTTAAAAAACTATGTCCATAGCACAGGTAATAGGTTTCCAAGGTGGAGAAGGGGGTTTCTGCATCTGAACTGCAAGCCTTTAGTGAGATTTAAAATGGCTGTTATGACCAGAAGTGGTTAGGCTTTAGGCTTTCCTTCATTCATTAACTTTTGTGAAATCTAGTTGATTCATTAATTTTTGTGAAATCTAATTAATAAGCATTCTGGTTTTGGATGATGATTCTTTTTCAGAAATATGGGTGGTTATGAAAAACAAGTAAAACTATATGATGAAATGACCCTTAAAAGCCTTTTAAATAAGTTATTATGTATTTTGAGTTCATTAATTCATTTATTTAACGCTTAAAACATGAGAAAAAAAAACTGAAAACGTAAATAAAAAAATAGGTTAATCCAAATGCAAACCTTGCCTGCCCGCTGGGGTTCAAATTTGTGGCAGTTAATGCCTGTTTGCGTGCAAATCAAAATTTTAAATAACCCTGTCCGCCATGGTTCAAATTTAAAGCAGTGAATGCCTAATGCCTATCCAAGGGCATTTCATTTGTGAAAAAATTCAGAATTCTAAATATTTTATAAATAAAATGCAGTTTTTTTAAAAAAATCCCTTATAAACCTTTGATAAGGAATCATAGTGGGCAAAGTTTTACATACTATGGGAAGGACCTTATATTATTCATACAATTTTTCCTTGGGAGGCCATTAGAATTTACCACCCTTTAAGCCTAGAAAAATGGTTGCTAGGCAACATTCAGCAAATAAAGCCTTTCTTGGACAGTTGCATAACTGGTGACATGAACACCTCCATAGATGGGCAAACACGTTCTATTTTTCAGATTTCTCCCTTCCAACTTAGTTGTGGGGGAGATGGTCACTCATGTTAACATTGTATGTTCCCACCTAAGTTATTCTGTGAAGTGGGTTTATAGAACTAAAATCTGATTCTACAAAAAAAAAAAAAAGCAAAATTCATTCTACGTGGCATGTCATTATTCAAGAAAAGAGCTCAAAATGAAATGTTTTTTGTAGTACGGAATTTGGTTCTACCAACCAACACATAAGTAGTTCTACCAAGTTAGCTCATTAGCTTGTCTTTTAAAAGAATAGCTAAATTAAAAATAGGACCACCTGGTTGATGCACTAACTATCACTAAGAGGGGTTAAAAATAAGATCACTCTCTGGTTGATGCACTAACTATCACTAAGAGGGATAGTGATTGGGCTTTAGGTTGTGATGTCCTTGGCCCCCCTCTAGTTTTTGGATCTTTGGCCACTACAGCCATGACTAGATTTGTTTGCTTGTCCTTATCACTATCCCTATTCAACCTATGATGTAATATGTTAACGGGTTTTTCAATTTTGATTCATAGTAACAATGAGGTATCATTTTAGTGGCAAAGCGCTTGACCTAGTAACCCTAGATTTAACTCTACTAGGTAACATTGAGTTATAAACTTTTATAAATCTTGTAAATTCTGATCTTAGTTTGATTCTACTTGGTAACACTGAGTTATAAACTTCTATAAATCCAGGGCTAGTGAGTGCCCGGAAATGATGGCAGCAGCCGTGCAAGAGGTTGCATGAGTGCTACAGAGCATGGTGGAGCAGTGCACGCACAAGGAGAGGAGCACGTTTGGGATGCTCTACAGTGGCTCAGCAACGATCCCTGCAATGCTCATGACCGGAATCAGGGCGTGGAACCGCTTCTCTTGCTACGACACCGACTTTGGGTGGGGCCCGCCTCTGGCTGTGAATGCGGCCAGACTGCCGGGGCCGGGGACCGTACTTTTGGTGCCTCCCCGCGGCGATCGCCACGGAATGGAGGCCACCGTGGCACTGCCACCTCAGCAAATGCAAGCTTTTGCGCGCCTTCTCCATGACTTGCCTCAGGTGGTCGACCGCTCGGCTAAGTGCTGACTGTGTTCAATCATGTTTACGTATGTCTGTCATTTTCAAATAATATAAAAATCATCATGTTTACGTGTGTCTTTCGTTTTAAGTCGATCGCTGAGTGAACCGTGACTTTCGTGGAGATCGTGTTCAATCATTTTTACGTGTGCCTTTCTTTAAGTATTCATGTTTAAATAATCTAAAACGCAGGTTTGATGGACGACTTTCATGATAATGGTGTTCAATCATGTTTTTGTGTGTTTTGTTTGTTTTTTTTTTTAACGTCTGCCATGTTCAAATAATATAAAAATCATTTTTAATTTCAATAAAATAGGAAGATGGTGGACATTATGCATAGAGTGAATAGCTATGAGGACCTCCGATAATGTAAGCATGTTCATCATGCATCATGATTCAAGGTTGGAAGTTGAATTTCTCCTACAATAAAATAAAATGAATCATTTCAAGGATTTCAAAACTAGTTACATTCATCTCATATACCTTGTTTTCTCATGACTACCATTTTCTATCCTACTACAATCATAAATGCTCCCATGAAAATCATAAATGCTAGTAGCTTTCCTTTGGCTTTTGTATACATTGGATTATATTCAAGCTTATTATGTATATATAATTGACTTTTTTCAAAAATTGTTACATGTTTTTCAAAATGAGAAACATGAGGAAAAAAACCATAAAATACAAGTGAAATCTTAAAGGTTTTAAAATTCCAAGCCTAGTTACATTATGCACTTGCATTATGCTTACCCTTAAATAGCTATTAAAAATGATGATGTATCAATGCCCACCATGCATAGTCACATTATGTACATTATAAATAGCCATTATGAGGTGTTATTCTAGTTTTAACAATTAAATATCCAAGTCATGGGTTCAATTCTAGTAGGCAATGCTAAGTTATAAAGATCTAACTAAACTATATATCTTAGTGTGTACCTATATTACACTTATTTTAGGCATAGACTAAATAACAATTAAGCATGATGATAAATGCATACCCACCATGTTATACACATACTAATTAGTTATTACCAACCCACCCACCATGCATTGTTGCATTATGCAAACTAAATAGGCATTAAGAATTACAAAGAAAAGGATGTCTATACCTTCTTTCAAGCCCCTCCTCTATCCTCCCTCCTTGCATTCTCACCTAGGTTTGAAATTTCAAATTTGTAGAACACATCTTTGATGGTTTGAATGCCCTAAACCTTTGTACCTAACAACTTTTAGCACTAAAAGTTGATGCCTTAACATAATCCATGACATATATTTAATGCAAAATCAAATGCACATAGGAAGTAATTAATTGGGTATAATTTGCAACCATTCCATCACTAGTAATTGATATAAATGATGTTTTCAAATTGATTTTTACATCAATTTGAGGATGGGTTGTTAATTTAAATAAGTGTAATTATTGCACATAATTATAAGATCAATGTATCTTACACCCAAGGATGTAATGTTGGCAATCACATATCTAGAGAGAATAACCAAGGAACTATAGAAGGAGGATGAGTTAACATCGTTGTCCTAGCTTCCCATTCTATTCATTAGCCTCATCAACAAATTTTGACAACGATCCTAAAAGGCATCTAGCTAAATTGGAAAATACCTTGCGCTATTCTTGGGCTTCATGACTAGTTGGTTCAAAGGATGATGTATATCAAACCACACTAAGAATTCAACAATGAGATATCATCTGCATCCCAAGGATTATGGCTCAATCGAGAATATTCTAGTTTAATTAAAAATTTTAGGACTTAAAAATTTTGAATGGATGTTGTGTGGCTTGGCAAAGGAACAGTAATGCAGCAGAGGAAAAACTATAGAACTATAAAAATAGTTAGAAAAAGAGAAGCTCATAGCATTACACAACGTTAGTTGTTACACAAAACATTTTTGGGGACTTGCACCCCTCATCAATGTGCTAAGGCAATGCGGCTAGGCAGCCGAAGTTGTAGAGGCAAGGAGATGAGCATGCTAGTACAATGAATTTATAGGCTCCCAACTTCAAAAATAGAAAAAAAGATAAAAACAAAAAATAGAATGGGCCCCACTTGTACTGGCCGAGATGAGGGTGGGAAGCGGTACTGGCATCTGTTACAAATAGTTTTCTAAAAGGCAATCGATCATTGAGTCGGATCTTTTGGCAAAGTCGAAGAAGTATAAGGTTTAGGAATGTCATCATGTTTGATCAGTAGACATGAGGGGTTTGACAACACTATAGAATAACAAGATTGCAAGCATCCATTAATAATAGCAACAAACGGAAACTATCAATAGCGGCGGAGCAAAGAGCTACAACGACACTGGAATCAAACAGTGGTGAAGAGAAGAGCAACAACGACGCTAAAGAGAGGCTAGAAAAAATTTTGGGGTTAGAACAAATTTTTAGGTTAGAACAAATTTTTACGTTTAGAAAAACTTTTTGGGGTTAGAAAAAATTTTAGGGTTAGAAAAAAATTTTGGGGTTCGAAAAAATTTTGTTGGGATCTTGTGCGGCTAACCAAAAGATGGAATAAGAAAGCAAAGGAGGAAAAAGTTAAAAAATAGAATGAAAAAAAAGCTCAAATTGATGTTAAACAAAGCAAAGCTAAAACATAAAATGTTTTCGGGGATTCTCACCCCTCATTAGTATGTCTCAAGCTAAGATGTGCAATGTCAAGAGCACAAGTGCCTAATTTAGTATCCCAACTTAGTTAAATCTAAATTTTAGAGGCAAAAAATAAATTTAACTAGGCCCCACTTGTTTACGCCAAAGTGGGGGTGGGACGAAGCACTTGAATTTGTTTCTAACCAAGAGGAAACGTAGCTTTCTAGGATTTTGTCAATAAGCAACCACATCTAGAATGATGTTTAGGAGAGTCAAATCTTTTTGGTGAAGCCAATCAAGTATAGGGTTTAAGAGGGCCCTCACGTTCAAGGATTTACTAGAAGTATTGAAATCCAATTTGAAGAAAAAAGGGGTCTATTTCCTAACATGAACATCATTACTTTGTTAAAGTCTGGCCAGAAGTGATCGACGTGAAGTAGTAGGAACAAGGTTGAAGCAATTGACTAGTAGGCGGGAAGGATACCCTTGAGCACAAAGTCATCGGAAGAGTTACTGTCGAATTTGTTGAAGATCACCAAGACATGATTCCCTGATGAGGTACCATTTAAGTTCTGCAATGATGAAAGCTTTTTTCTGATGGAAAGGTTGTCATGAGAAGAAAGGGATGTTATAGTATGCATTCAAGGGTTTATGATAACATTTAGTAGAAAGGATACCAATGTTAGCAAAATGAGGACTCTTAAAGAAAGTAACATCCAAAATATCAATTGCAGAATTAGAAATGGTGGGGGTAATGTTGATTGATGGATAAACATTACCATATCAGGAGAGAAGTGAAAGGGAATCTTCAAAGCCATTTCAAATGCTAAAAACATCATTAATAAATATTTTGAAATACAAAAGATTTTGGGAATCGGGAGATGTGAAAACTTGTCTTTCAAGATAACACAATAAAAGGCATGCATAGACAATGATGGAGTTGCTACCCATAGCAGTGCCTCTAATTTGTTTGTATTGAACTTCATTGAATTCCTAGTGCTCTTGAAGCACCAATGAAGCAAGCTCCAAAATGGCGTTGTTGTAGAGATTCTGCAAGGGGAATAGTTTTGCAAAAAAATATGTTTCAACCATATCTTTGAGGGTAACAATGGCATGATCAATGGGGATGCTAGGGTAAAGAGATTCTACATCAAATGTAAACAGAAGTACGTTAAGAGGTAGAAGTCTTGAATGGAGATCGCAGATTAAGGCAAAGAAATCTTGAAGGTGATATGGTTGGGAAAAAGGATGGGAAACAACAAATAATGGAGGAGGCATGAGGTAGACTTAAGCACATAACCCGTATAGGAGCAGATTGGATGGCCAACCATTACAGGTTTGTGAATTTTAGGGATTAAATAGAAATTACAAGGTTTGGAGGCTTTGCATTGAAGCATTGAATCCTTAAAATTATTGAAAACCTATGGGTAATGGTTGATGATAGAAAACAGTCGACAACAGAGATCATTCCATGGAACAGAATCCACATGCAAGTAAACATCCAAATTGAAAAGTTTCCTAGTCGCTTCTTGAAGATACCAAGAGGAATCTACGACACAAACTCCAAGATTTTTATCTGTTGGCTGAATGACGATGCTCATGTCTTTTTGAAGTTTGCGAAGTGCTCTAAGAAGATGATAAGGAAGAGGTAGTCAGCTACTGAAATCAATAGAGAAGAGTGCAGCTTCAAGGGAAGCAAGGCAATTGCGAATGCAATTTTTAAGCTCGAGATTAAAGCTGCTAATTAGAGGATTCCAATTGTTACATTGGTGGAGTTTCATTTTAGCAATATGAGTTGTCATAATAAATGGTGAAGATGAAAATGTATCTTTAGGTTTATTTTTAAAAAAGTTCTAAATACGAAGAAGCCATGCAAAAGCAGTGAATTCTTTAAGAATGGAGTTTCGATCCATGAGGAGAGACCAAGGGATAAATTTAAGTCCAAAGCCCAGAACTTTAATTTCCTTTACTAAAATAGTGCGTGATGAAAAATTATGGATCGTGAACTTAGAGATGTGATTTTTTATTTCACGAACTATTTTATGAATAAAGAATAAATATGCATACGTTTTCTGGTTGATGGCAGGCAACTAGAAGATTAAACGTGATCGTGGTGAGGAGTTCTGGACATGCAATGCAAAATTCGACGAGTGGAGTGTACAGGTAGTGGTGCAAATAATGTAGAAGTTAGACAAGAGGCAATTGGTGTGGAGGTCGATGTTGCTGAAAAATGAAAGGGAGTGGTTGAAGAAGGTAGATGGTGATGGATTTGGGTTATGTTGGAATGGGGCGGAGGGGTTTGGTTTAGTGCTTGAATGTGGGGCCCAACTCATGGCGAATTGGTATGATCTAGGAATTTCAAGTTTAAATTTTCATTTAATTTGTACCCTCCATTTACAAAGGTATTGTTAACAAAACCACTGTTTATAAATCCATTGTCCTATTGCGAAGTTTGAAAACCCTGCAGATTGCCATTGCTACTAGAGCCATTGTTGTTGGCCCCATTGCCATCATCGCCATTGTTGAAAAACTTATTGTTGCCATCGCTATTGAAAAATTGATTGTTGCCACCATTGTTAAAAAAATTGATTGAAGTTTCTGTCGTGGCCATGATCTAGGATAGGCACGCCACCTATTTTCTGACATAAGCGGGGCTGCTGTAGTCATTGGTCACCTCGTGCACCATGTGCCCTACCTAGGGCACTGTGAACATTTCACACACCATCATGCATGCTGCACGTGTCGTTACGCATGCCAACACCTCGTCTACCACCGCCACATGCACCCAGAAAACCTTGACACGAACCAATGGTTTGAAAACCCTAACGTGAACTACAGGTTAGAAACCTACTACAATTGACCGCAGGTATCAGACTTTCCATTGCTGAAATCTATCTGCACACTGCAATCAAGCTACCGCAAGTTGAATCCAGGGTTTAGTTGATTTGGCCGTCATTGTTACCAATGGTTTTGGCCAGAATTTGGCTACTGTTACCGTTTTTTCTGCTATTGATTTGTCTGCTGATGATGATTATTGTTCTACTGGTTTTGCCACTATGCAGTGGACTGAGGTTGTTGCAGATCTGGCAGAGACAAATTAGGGTCAAGCTTAGAATCCAATGATTATTGTTGTTGCAAGAAATTACCATCTATCCGTGTCATGGTTCTACTGTTTTTGGCCTTTTGACATTAATTTCGATGCAAAGAGAAATATTGAGGAACGACGCCACAATCTTTCAGCTATTTCCCAAATTTTTGAAATATTGCATCCCATTCTTGATGCATAGTTTCTTTACAGACCTCCTTGATCATGGGCAAGGGATCAAAGTGGTCTACCTCAGCTTTGGCGAGGGATGTTGCATTCTTATGTTGTTCTTGCTTTTTTTTTAACATTGGCACAAATGTCAAATTAAAAATATCCGTTGATGAAAGCCTTCTCCAATTTCTTGGTGCATGCTTGCATTAAAGCATGATACTACATCTAGTCCCGTGTTTTGGGAAACCACCTGGCTTGCATGGATCCTCTTGGTTGTGGTTTCTTTTGATACTATTCTTCTTCAGTATAACCACTTCCTTTGTAGCTTCCCTTCAACGCCATTGTAGCTCTTCTCTCTGCTATTGTTGGATTTTAGCACCATTGTAGCTTGTTGCTTCACTATTATTGATGGTTTTCGTTCATTACTGATCGACAAATTCCTACAATCTTGTCATTCTATAGTGTTGTCGAATCCTTCATGTCCACTAAACAAACATGAGGCTTTCCTAAACCTTATACTTCTTTGGCTCTGCCAAAAGATCCGACTTAATAATCGCCTTTTGAAAAATTGTTTATAACAGATAGCATACCGCTTCTCACTACCATCTTAGCCGGTACGAGTGGGGCCTGATCTATTTTTTTTATCTTTCTTTTTATTTTGAAGCTAGGAGCCTATAAATTCATTGTATTAGCATGCTCATGTCCTTGCGTCTACAACTTTGATTGCCTAGCCACATTGCCTTAACACATTGATGAGGGGTGCAAGTCTCTCAAAACATTTTGTGTAACAACTAATGTTGTGCAATGCTATGAGCTTTTATATTTTTAATTATTTTTATAGTTCTACAATTTTTCCTTTATTGTGTTACCTAAGGTGCATGAAATCCATTCAAAATTTTTAAGTCCTAAATTTTTTTTTAAGTTCGTCTTTTCGTTAGTTGCACAAGATCCCAACAAAATTTTTTCTAACCCCAAAATTTTTTGTCTATCTTGGTACCTAACAGAAATGAGCTCTATAGGTCATCGTTTGTTTACTTTCAATCAATCAACTTACGTAGGTTCCCAGCATGAGTTGAATTTAGATCCTTCTGCAAATTCTTCATGGAAATGATCTCGTACATTGAATGCACCATCAAAATAAGACATAAATCTAGTTGTAGGTTCGTGTCTCTTGAACCAACTAGTACAAGATGATCCTTTTAGTTCTACAAAGACATTTCTTGATGCCTTCTTTAAGATCAAATGTGAAGTTGATGAACTTCGCTCTAATCTTTCTCTTTGTTAACAAAAACTTTCGAAAGCTCATTAACAATGTGCTACTCTCCGATAGCAGCTTCATGATGCTCAAGCCTCTATTCCTGTCTCTGATGATTCTACTGCAATTCTTGATGTTTTGCAAGAAATGATCCAGACAGCAACTAAAGGTTTTCGAAAACAACTTTATGCCCCTAATCGCTCTCATCAAATCATGGAATGAATTGAGTAGCTTCATTCCAAAAAGTTGCTTGTTCATAGTCTTCGAATTTTAGCTTCTGGTCTCAAAGTCTCTTCTCTAGAGGGTGATGCCAACCTATAGCAAGAATTTTCTACGTTTCAACATGAGCACAACCTTAGGCTCCAAGAAGCCTACCTTCATGCTAAAACCAACAAAAGCTCATTATCAAAAGGTGGAGTCCTTCCCACGTGACACTGTGCAAAAGCTAGTTGAATGCATTTTTTGCATTCAACAACTAGCCCCATTTCAAAATGCTTTAACGTAAGAATATACCAAGAAAATGGAGGAGACTTTCATCAACGAACATCTTCAATTTGGCATTCACACCAATGCTCGAAGAAAAGTAGAGGAATAATGCAAGAATGCAACGTCCACAGCCGAAGATAAGGTAGATCGCCTTAATCCCCTACCCACAGTCAAGGAGGTTGTAAAGAAACTACGCATTAGAAGTGGGATGCAACGTTTCACAAATTTGGAAAATGGCTGGTGACGTCATTTTTCAAAATTTCTCTCTGCATCGAAACCAGTGTCGAAAACGTCAAAAATGACAAAGCCATAACACGCAAACAAACAACAATTTCTTGTAGCAGCAACAGTCATTAAGTTCTGAGCTTGACCCCAATCTATCTATGCTAGATCTGCAACAACCTCAGTCCACCGCATGGTGGCAAAATCAGCAAAACAGTCATCATCAACAGCAAAAAAATCAACAACAGAAAAAAGGGCAACAGCAGCCAAATTTTGGCCAAAACCAGCGACAACAATATCGGTAGCCAAATCAACTAAACCTTGGATCCAACTCGTGGCAGCCTGATCGCACTGTGCAAACAGATTTCAGCAATGGCAAGTCTGATACCCGTGATCAATTGATGGTCAATCGTGGCAGGTTTCTGAACTCTGGTTTGCATCAAGGTCTTCAGAATATTGGTTCGCATCAAGGTTTTCAGGGTTTTCTGGGTGCACGTGGCAACGACAGGCGAGGTGGCGATGCATGCGACGTGCATTGTGACGTGTGCAACGTTCACAGCGCTTGAGGTGGCGCGCACAATGCATGAGGTGACACATGAGGCGACCAATGACTCATCAACCCTGCATGTGTCAGACAACAGGTGGTGCCCTTGTCCCAAATCATGGCCATGGAAAAAACTTCAATTAGTTTTCTTACAGCGGCAACAACAATCAGTTTTTCAACGACGCCAGCAACGGTAATGAGGCCAGCGGCAACGTCTTTAGTAGCAACAACAATCTGCATGGTTTTCAAGCTTCACAACAAGAAAGTAGATTTATAAATAGCGGTTTTGTTAACAATAGCTTTGTAAATGATGGATGGAACAAATCAAATAAAAATTCAAACTTGAAACACTTAGCCCATACCAATTCACCATGGGTTGGTTCCCACATTTAAGTACTAAACCAAACCCTTCTGCCCCATTCCAACACAACCCAAACCCATCCCCATCTGCCTCCTTTAGCCACTCATTTTCATTTTTCAGCAACCTCGACCTCCATACCAGTTGCCTCTAGGCCATCACCTTCTGTCTTTGCCCCAAGAAACCCTCCAATGAGTCTAACTTCTATGCTATCTGTGCCACTACTCGTACACTCCACTTGCTAAATTTTACACCACATGTCTAGAACTCCTCACCACAATCACGTTTAACCTTCTAGTTGCCTACCATCAACTAAAAAACGTACACACATTTGCTCTTCATGCGTAAAATAGTTCGTGAAATCAAAAATCACATCTCTAATTTCACGATTCATAATTTTTTATCGCGCACTCTTTCAACAAATGAAATTAAGGTTCTAAACTTTACACTTAGATTTATCCCTCGGCCTCTTCCCATGGATCAAAACTCCATTCTCAAAGAATTCACTGCTTTTGCATAGGTTCTTCATATTCAGAACTTCTTTAAAAATAAACCTAAAGATACATTTTCATCTTCATCATTTATTATGGCAACTTAGATTGCTAAAATAAAACTCTGTTGATGTAACAATTGAAATCCTCCAATTAGCAGCTTCAATTTTGAGCTCAAAAATTGCATTCGCAATTGCTTTGCTTTCCTTGAAGTTGCACTCTCCTCTGTTGATTTCAACAAACGATTGCCTCTTCCTTGTCATCTTCTTGTAGCACTTCGCAAACTTCAAAAAGACACAAGCATCGTCATTTGACCCATAAATAAAAATCTTGAAGTTTGTGTCCTAGATTCCTCTTGGTATCTTCAAGAAGTGACTAGGCAACTTTTTGATTCGGATGTTTACTTGTGTGTGGATTCTGTTNCTCCTACACAAGTTATGTGCTTGAACCTACCTCACACCTCCTCCATTATTTGTTATTTCCCATCATTTATTCCTAACCATATCACCTTCAAGATTCCTCTACCTTGATCTGTGATCTCCATTCAAGATTTCTACCGCTTAATTTACTTCTGTTTATGTTTGATGTAGAATCTCTTTATCCCAGCATCCCCACCGATCATGACATTGCTGCTCTCAACGATATGGTTGAAACATATTTTTTTGCAAACCCATTCCACTTGCAAAATCTGTACAGCAACACCATTCTAGAGCTCGCTTCATTGGTGCTTCAAGAGCACTACTTGAAATTTAATGGAGTTCAATACAAACAGATTAGAGGCATTGCTATGGGTAGCAACTTCATCGTTGTCTATGCATGCCTTTTTTTGTGTCATCTTGAAAGATAAGTTTTTATGGTTCCCAATTCCCAAAATCTTTTGTATTTCAAAAGATTCATTGATGATGCTTTTGGCATCTGAAATAACTTTGAAGGTCCCCTTTCACTTCTTCTCTCCTAATATGGTAATGTTTATCCATCAATCAACATTACCCCCATCATTTCTGATTCTACACTTGATATTTTAGATGTTACTTTCTTTAAGGATTTCATTTCACTAACACTGGTATCCTTGCTACTAAGTATTATCAAAAATCCTTGAATGCATACCAATACATCCCTTTCTCCTCATGGCATCCTTTCCATCAGAATAAAGCTTTCATCATTGCAAAACTTAAACAATACTTCATCAAGGAATCATGTCTTGACGATCTTCAACAAATTCGGCGATAACTCTTCCGACAACTTCGTGCTTGAGGGTATCCTTCCCGCCTACTTCACATCGACCACTTCTAGCTAGACTTCAACAAAGTAATGATGTTCATGTTAGGAAATGGACCCCTCTCATCTTCAAATTGGATTTTAGTACTTCTACTAAATCCTTGAACATGAGGACCCTCCTAAACCCTATACTTGATCAGCTTTTTCAAAATATTTGACTCTCCTAAACATCATTCTAGATGTGGTTGCTGTTGGTGACCGTTTGGGACGCGACTGCCAACGAGTGTCCTCGAACAGGATTTAGGTGTCTGCTGGTCTCTGGCAACACCAAGGCCCAGATACCTCCAAATAAACTCAGTAGTTAATGTGAGTATGTGTGTGTGCTGTTGCGGCGTGCAGTTGTGAGAAATGTAACGATTGCGTTGTATGTAAACTACAAATGACTTACTTTAAAGAGATTCAGCCA
>MNCI01019413.1:308547-337446 GCA_015680685.1 Gnetum montanum | reverse complement strand
CCATTTAGTTGACAAGTGGCCATTGTGGAGATAAAGAGGTTGTAGATGACAAGTGTCCTTGGTGGTTGAGAAGTAGCCCATTTAGTTGACAAGTGGCCATTTTGGAGACAAAAAGGCTATAGTTGACAAGTGGCCTTGGTGGTTACAATATCATAGAAAATTAAAATACAATCACTAAGTTACATAGAAATATAAGCTATAGTTGCAACTTACTCCATACATATATATCCTCTTTACTTTGCTTTTTCTTGGCAATATAGGAGGTGGTGGTTGGATAAAATCATGTAATCTAACCCTCAAAAACACATAAACATTTTTCCCACAGGGCCTTTATTTATCAGAGATTTGCTATTTGATTTGTTCTTTGTGAAGTAAACAAATATTCAAGCCCAGATCCAGGTACTTCAAATCCTAATCTCTCCTTGTGGCAACGTCCAAGAGTGTGCGCTCTTGAGAGAACAACGATCTCCCTTGGTTGCATCAGGCAGACGTCCCTCTTCTGGCTAATCCTGCTCAGACTTGTCCAGTTTCTTGAGGTGGAAAGGAATGTCAGGGCCTTCCTCTTTTCTCTATTTTTGCAGGAAATCTGAATGTCTGCATCACGATCTACCTCCAAAATATGCAGCGGGTTCCTCAACCACATAACGTCCATGTCGATCAATAGGATGGTGTAATTGTGTCTAAGAAGATTGAGCACGAATCACAGGCGAGTCCACATCATGGTGACATAGTGGGGAGTCATGTAGAGTGTCTTGGCGGAAAAGTCGATGTCGGGGGTGGGTAGTTGGAAATAGGTCCAGTGCATCTGCGAGCAGAGTTGCAGAGCCTTTGCATCCAAGCAGGCAATCAGAAGGCTTCTGTGCATAGAATCAATTCTGGCAGGGTCGCTTCTCAAAAACAGATTCAATATTCCTCCAGGCTATGCCCAAGTCGCATTCATGGCAATGAATATCACGCTGCGCTCGTCATCACCGTGCACGTCCATCTGATGCAAAAATCCTTCCCAAGCTGAAGCCGGCTCGTCTTCTTCTTGCTGAGGAGAAGGAGCTGCCGAAATTGTTGGCGCAGCAGCAGGAAATGTTGTTTGTTGGGGCGGAATCCAGCGCATGGAGAGTAACAGCCCCGACGCTGACGGCATCATGCGTAACGGCATCAGCACCGCCATGGTCGTCATGGCAGTCCATAGCAAGCAATCGAATAACACATTCGCCACTGTTGCGTTGTTGTTTCTGATCATTTCCTTGTTTCTTCTGAATGAATTGTTGTCGCGGAGGTGTCATCTTAGTAGTACAGAGAAAGAGAGAGAGAGATAGATTGACGGGGAGAGAGAGAGAGAATTTTGGAGGAAGTATGAGTTAAGGTAGGTTGTGCAATTTGCAGAGCCATAATTGAGGCACCATTACTTGTTTGATCTTCTTGTCATGGTGGGAGCAGTTCAGAAGAAGAATAGTAATAGTGACGGCAACGGAGGCCTTATCTGGTGATAATGACATCAGTATTTACATGCGCATGGCATTCAGTATCCATTCCCCCATCCATTTTGCCCACTCTCGCACACTCGCTCATGCTCTTTTCCTGGTTTACCTTATCTCTTTTACCTCTTTTTTTTGTTCTGCAATCTTTTGTACATGGTCGCCATGGTTGCTCCACCTTCTCCTTGTGATGATGACTCTTAGATAATGCATAACCCAAAGACAATTTCCAGCATTCCACAAATCAAACCCACAAAAATCTGCGACAACCCAACACACAGACCAGACCTGCTACTACATGAATACGCAGACCCTTGATTGCTTCCTTCATTGCTTACTTCGATCTGCAAATTCCTGTTCCATGAAGTGGCCAAAATGTGCCAACAGTTGCTTACTAGCAAAATCCAAAAAAGTTGTGTTCACTCCTAGTTAGAAATAGATTCAAGTGCTTCGTCCCATCCCCACTTCAGCCTAAACAAGTGGGGCCTAGTTAAATTTATTTTTTGCCTCCAAAATTTAGATTTAACTAAGTTGGGACACTATAAATTAGGCACTTGTGCTCTTGACATTGCACATCTTAACTTGAGACATATTGACGAGAGGTGAGAATCCTTGAAAACATTATATGTTTTAGCTCTGCTTTGTTTAATGTCAATTTAATCTTTTTCTTCATTCTATTTTTTAACTTTTTCTTTTGGTGCTTTCTTATTCTATGTTTTCGTTAGTCGCACAAGATCCTAAGAAAATTTTTTCTAACCCCAAAATTTTTTCTAACCCCAAAATTTTTGAATCTATTAAAGATGATTCTTCTTATTGTCACTAGCAGTGGTAGACTTCCAACCTAGATTGTTATGTCGATGCTTCTTTGGTTATGTGGAACATTCTTGAAGAATGGACTGAAATTTCTTCTCATCATCCCATGGATCTAGCAAACATGTGATGCTTGAGTTGCTATTTTGTATGTGCTACGATTTATCCATGGGCATATCCTTCACTGTTCCCCTCTTAGCTTCATTTTCATGTTTGGCAAAAGACCTTCTTCCTTAGGTGTTTCTTTAGCATCACTTGTAGTTAGCAAAGGATCAACATTAGTTTGGTAAATTTTACTTAATAATTAGCCCTTTTCAAATCCCTTAGCTTTTGTTTAAGCATAAGGTGATGACAACATATTATGCCCAAGGCTATGAGGTAACTAAAATCATCAAGCTATTCACATTATTTTGATCAATTACTATTAGTTACCATGATGTTCAAAAATAGGATGTTAGCAAAATTTCAAGGTGAACATCCCTAGCCCCCATGACTAATAAGCTTAACTTTGAAAGCACTTAAGTTTTTGAACAATTGAAACCAAAGGTCTAATTCAGAAGATGACCAAGAAATATTGAACTTGAAGGATATTTTAATAGAGAAGTAGGAAAAAGTAAAAAAAAAATGTAATTAAAAGTGATGAGAAGTAGTTCCAAAACTATGCATAAATTTAGAGAAACTATCATTGATGTTATAGAAGATGTGAAGGTTAGTTCAAAGCCATGATCAACAAAAGTTATGCAAGTGGGACCTTCCCAATGTAGGCTCCTACCATAATGCCCTTGCATAACCACTTCTATAGATGTCCATGGGCACCTGAGAAGTTAAATGTAGACTATGCCTTTGTTCCAAACAACACACAACTACCATGGTTGGGATGTTGCACTAGGCTACACAAAACCAAAAGGCTCATAACTACATGTAGTAGTGAGGTGAATAATAGCATGAGAAGGGATTACAAAGATAGGGATGTAAGGTACTTAACCATCTCCATAATAGGTCCTTGTGAAAAATTTCATTAAAATGATTAGCATACCTATCTATCCAAGTTTAGACCACGTCCATACCATGAACAGTAACCTTGCATTGATGTGTTTCTTTCTACTGACCATCATGAGTCCACAACCACCTCAAAGAACAATCATTACTCCAAAAAGAGAAGAAAAGAGAATAAGGAAGGAAGGGCCTTAGTTAGAGGGACATCTTCAGGCATAGGTAACATGTCTTTCCAGCCCCATAACCAATGCTTGTAGCCCATTATTGTGTTTAAAGGGTGTGCTTTGAATTCCCATTATTATTATTTTCTCTCTATCTTTTTATTTTTTATTTTATTTTTTTGCTTATTTATTTTATTTGTTTATTTATTTTTGAAATAGGAACCACACCATGCAAAGAGATAGTTTCCTATTTATTGATCAATGAAGAAGTGATGATACATTCCAAGAGAAGTCATAAACCACATGAAAGAAGTTTAGAAGAGAACCCAACAAGTTCCCTTGAGATCACACCCTTTACCATTCCCATTTGGTCATTTCCTCTTTCTTCAAGGTACAATGATCATTAATTAATTATAGTTTCATGAATGAAAAACCAAATTGTTTCTATGAAAAAGACCTTTTATTTAGAGAACTGGAGGGATGGATGAGGTGGTCTCACTTCTTTACACAATTACTTACCCAATCATCTTGATAGTATAACACAAAAACCCAACACATAGTTTTGACTTCTACATCATGACTTGGCAATATTATTAAAGAAAATATAAAAAACATTCATAAGACATAAAGGAAATGACTCAAGAAAAGAGAAAAATATAAAGAAATGAAAAACATTTTAAGAATCAAAAAATTTTGGAAGAAATAGAAAAATGATAAGAAATTGTAAAAATAAAAAGGTGAAAAACACTTATTAGTTCTTGAATTAAGATGGATCATCTTCCCCATGACTAATATTATGGTTGCACATTCGAGAGATGGACTACATAATTCCCTGGTTATAGACCATTGGTTTTCCATCTATCACTATTACTAATTTAATTAATCATGTGGTAGAACATCTAACATTGGTGATAGTCTCATTTGGATCATTTTGGAGATGTATCTTCATCTAAACTTGAAGGTATTTCTATTTTTTGGGGTCTAGATGTGTTTTCTTCTTCTTCTTGATTTTCTATTTTAATTCTTAAGTCTCCATATTTAATACCCTCTTATGGTGTATAATCGAAATGTAAGATATCAATATCTAAGTCCTTTGTTTGGTTCATTTTCTTAAGTCTAGAACTAATAATCAGATCAATTTCTTTCATGAATCTTTGAAAGCATTTTATATTCTTATTTTCAAGCCACTATGTGTCTGCTAGTTTAGTGGTTACTACGTAGACTGATTTTTGCTCACACACTTGCTCCTAAACGTTATGGTGGTTCAATATAAGGGTTTTGTAAATATTTTGAACTTCCAGTCCAAAATTGCATCCTTTATCATGATTAGTTATGCATGGATTCTTCTTTTTTCTCTCCACAGTGCTAGATTCATCATTTTTTCCAAGTGTTGGAGTAACAATGGATGTTGGCCTTTGCATAGGATTAGAGGGCATTGGTTATAAAAGGAAAGATGTTGCACATGATTGGCATTATGCTAGTTTGGATGAGTTAGTAGGTCCATAAGTATTGTGCTTACACATGGGAACCATCCTAAAGAAAGGGTAATTCCAAGATTCTGGTGGAGATCTACTGGCATTATCATTTCTATGTATGTTTGTAGCACAAATGGCATTTTCTCGTTGATGTCATGGTGTTGAACCTTCCTATGTTGTTGGTGGTGACATATGGTGGAGGGAAGTATGAGAATATTGAGGATATGATGAAGGATGAGAGGTGTGAGGTGGTGATCCTTCAAAAGATGTCATGCCGCGATGAAATTTAGGAGAGTGGTAGTAGCGATTTGAAGTAGAGGACGTAGAACTAGTTAGAGAAATAGGTTGTTGAACATAATATTTATATGGTTCCGGTTGGTAGTAAGGGTAGGGTTGGCTTGGTGATGACTTCCCCCATGACTGTGGGTTTTGCCACTACGATTGATGACAGTGTTGAGGCTAGTACTAAGTCCCCCTAGGATAGTATGATTGGTTGTAGGATTGTCTATGATTACCTTGTGAGAAAGGTAATTTTCTAGGCATTTAATTTTGTACAAACTTGGGATTCAATGCAAAAGCCCAATACTCATGTAGATGTAACATGATTGGGCAATAGCCCTTTGGATGGTCATATAGGCAAATGTCACATCCATCTTCTTCTTTTATGGTTAAGTCTATAGCCTCTTCTTCTACAACCATTTTCCCCATTTGCCAATAAGTGTTCCTAGCTATTTCTTGGTCTTTCTTCCTCTGTTTATTATGATTTCCTAATTAATTTTGTGTTACTTTCTCCTCTATAGTTTCTATAAAATTTGTAGCTTTTTCATTTATCCACTTTGACATCCTATCTAGCCTTGCCTAGAGCTCATCAAGAGATTGTTACAGTGGCAAGGTTTGTTGTGAAATCACCTCATTGAGAGCTACCTCTTTTTCCTCATCATAGATATGAACCCTCTTCTTTTGAAGAGTTTGGAAATAATGATATTTCTCAACACTCTCTCATTTACATAACTCTTCTTCTTCTTTCACCACATGCTCGATTAGCCTTTGTATCTGATGGACTTTTAGTTCATATAATCAACCTCAAGCATACATCCCAAGGATCTCCCTTGTTTCATTACAAAGTCCATCTATGATGTGAAAAAGTTTCTCTTTTTAAGAGAAATCATGGCTGGGACATCTATGTAGTAGTGAATAGTATTTATCCAAGGCCACATCCAAGGGTTCATGATTTACTTGCTTTGACCCTCTGATTTGTTTTCTTAGGTTGGACACTCTTGCATAGGTTTGACATTTTTCATTGAAAAGTTCTAGAATTGTGGACCACTAGTGGATGGAACTTGGTTCCAACGATCTATACCAACTTTCAACTTTGTCTATTAGTGTCCTAGGGAAGAGCTTAAGCTTTTGCCACTTATTTTCAATATTTTGCACGGCATAGGCATCATGGAAGGCTTGTAAGTGATGTTGTGGATCAGAATCATAGCCCTTCACAAATTTAAGGATATTATTCCTACCAAGCCTTTTTATGAAAAATTCCTTATGATTCCTGTGGGGTATCTTAACTATCTCTGTGATCTACATTAGGCTTTTAGTGGCCAACAAGGCTCATCATTATCGGATGTGACATGGTGAAAATTGCTATTTCTATTTGCCCAATTATGATGGTTTCAGTTGTGTTCATGCTGAGGTCTTTGATTTTTCCCATGGTTTTGATTTCTACCCTTATTTCGACCCCATAGTAGAGCTTTGTTTCTATACCTATGTTCATCTTTGTTAGAACTAGATGTTGAAGAGGAAGAGAAAGATGAGGAACTAGGAAGATTGCCATGGCTTCAATGGTGTTCCCCATAGTCCCTTGATTTATCTTTTTCAAGTTTTGAGGAGGTCCTAGGCCTTGAGGCCTTTCCTAGTCTAAGACTTACTTCATCTCCTCTAGGATTGTCTACCTTAGGTAAATGTAGTCCTTGAGCATAGTCAGGGTGTTCATGAACATATGAGATCCCTACATGAGGTTGGTCACTCCAATTTTCTTCAGTATATATCTCATTAGCTCTCCAATGAATGTTCTCTTCATACCATGCATTATTGCTTCCTTGTGAATGAGACATTATTGTTCATGTATGATGTGTGTGACTTAGTATTTTTTCCAAAGATAGTTTGTTAATGCATTTACATCAATTGTGTATGATACAACTAATCTAGATAAATAGCACCATTCATAGCAACAATGCCAATCATGAGTAGCAAGGTACCTCCTACACCCAACCATATGAATCACAAGCATTCACACATGATCCAGTCGAATTCCATGGATGGGACTTGTTGTGGCATCTAGATTGTTATGCTTTGATCATAGTTCATTGTCTTCCAGCTTAGACTAGNACTTTGGACTAAACCATACGTGACAAAGCTACCACTAGTCTAAGCTGGAAGACAACGAACTATGATCANAAAAAAATCAATTATTTAACTAATTAGCAATAGAAAGTAAAGTCTAAACTAGCCTACGAGTGATGAGTATTCATGCCCAACTTGCTATACACATCTTGAACCCACATATCCACTACTAGGATTACCAAGTGCTATGCTACTAGGTGAGCCAAGTAATAACACTGTTAGGATTACCAAGTGAATATGTGTTTATGCTTGAAATTGGTTGCACTAATTCCACCAACTCATTAACATGCATGGAAAAATGGAATATAAATTACATTAAAAGTAAATTTAATCTAAGTCAAAGTGTTGCAATGAATAAGAATCAATCTCAATCTTATTGTCATTCATGGAATGTGTCCAAGTACATTGCCACCCGAATAAGATGTTGTACAACTGACTTAAATCCACAATGCAAGCACTCATTGACTATTCTCTAAGATTATGAAGTAAAACTACAAGAGTTCATCTACTCTATTGACCAAAGGATGCCAATACATGGTAGGAGCATGTGTATTTATAGGCAAAAATAGACACTTTGTGAATGGGGCCTCGTCAATGCATCATTTACGTCAACGGGGCCTAATTCACAAGGCCAAGTTATCAAGGCTAAAATATCAAAGCCAAGATATCGGAGCTAAGATATTGGGGCTAAGATATCAGAGCTAAGATATCAGGGCTAACATATTGGGGCTAAGATATTAGAGCTAACCAAAAATTGACTTTTTGTCAGATATCCTAGCAAATTGATAATTCATCATCATTAACATCACTTAGAGGGTTCAACTTATTTGACACTATGAAACCCAAGAGGCACAACAAAAGACATCAAGATAGATAACCTAGAAGGGGTAGGAATCATGATGAAAATGAAGATAGAGAATGAGAATGAGGGCATAAGAGAGAAGACATGATGAAGAGCATTGAAGGGCCTATCATCATAATAAAGATTATCATGAACCTAAACTATCCATAAGAAGCATGATTAACATTCTAGAACTTATTTACATTCCAAACTATGCATTAAAGAGATAATCATATTAAGCAACTAGATATGAACAACATTTCAAAATTTAAAAGAGGATACAATGTGGATCCATAACATCATCTGCAAGCCTTCCATGATGCTAGCACATTACAAAATATTAAGAATGATTAGAAAAAGCTCAAGTTATTTCCAATAATGCTAATCAAAGAAGCAAAGTGCTAGTATAGACCTTTAGGATTAAACTCCATTGGTAGATGGAGTACCTTGCATGAACTTTTCAACGTTAAGTACTAGACATATTCAAGGGTATCCAATCTAAGGATGAAAATGTAAGGATGGAGACAAGGTAGTTATGAATCCCTTAATGTTGCTCTAGATAGATACTATTCACCCTTACATAGATGCCCAGGACATGGCTTCTCTTAAAAGGAACAACTCAGGTATATCATAGATGGATTAAAAAATTAGACAAGTGAGACTCTTTAGGTCTATGCCTAAGGAAGACTATTACAAATACAAGCCCATCAAATTCAGAGACTTATTGACCAAGTAGATAAGAAAACAGGAGAAATGAAGAAGAGAGAATTTGCATAGGAGTATAATAAGGACCCATCTCTTCACAAGAAGCATGTTCATGCTTGTTAAATGGGAGAAGATTAAAATCCCATGGATAAAATGATTTAAAGGAAAATTTTGCTAATCCAAAAATATCTTTCTGGTATTGCAAAAAATTTTAGAAATTATGCGACTTTGTGGATGAAAAATTTGCAATTGCATTAAAGATAGTAAAAGAGAAGATGAAGGAAGCACTTGCAAAAGAAAAGAAGAAGAAACAAGCAAGAAAAAATAGGTATAGGCATAAGGGTAAAGCTGCTCCTAAGTGTAAATGGCTGGTCCAACTAGTACTACTAAGTGGAAACCCAAGAAACATCCTTTCTTTATATGATAACTTTGATGCCTATACAAAAATTTGGTAGGCCTAGTTTTCATCCCTCCAAGTTGTTCAAGTGAGCTCGTGCTTTCTTCAAACTAAAATAAGAATATCAAATCTGAGTGAGTAATTGAATCGATATAGGAACTCTTCCCAAGAAGAGAACAAATCCAAGAAGTCCTTTAATCTACCTATAAACAATAAGAAACTCACCATGCAAAAATTTTCAAAACTTAGATTCTAGAGTAAATCTCATTTCACAAGACATGTATAAAGCCTAGAACCTACGACAACTCAAGAAGTGTAATATTGTATTCGAGCTTGCAAATGAATCTATCGTAATTCTATTAGAACAAGTGAAATATGTGCTAACCATGATAAGTGGATAATCATACCTTGTTGATTCTTTAATTATTCATATGACTTAGAACAAATGAGAATTTCCAATTATTATGGAAAAAGCATGGCTTAGCATAGTCATCACTAAGTTTGCAATCAAAGACTTATCCTTTGAAATTTCCAAGAAGGATAAATGTGGAGGCATTTAGAAACAAAGAGTTCCATGCATTGCATAGAATAATATAAGATGTAACTTTGTATAGAAACTCTAGATAATTAAGTAAAGAAACATTCTAGCATATAGTATGTGTACAAAGATGCTTGTATGTAGTAGCCACAAAGCAAGAAGTCATTTAGTAACTAATCACAGTAGAAGAATGCAAATCAAAAATATGCATGAAAATAACCAAAAGACTCAAAAATACCTATGTGAACAACCTTAATAAGATGTAACAAATTCGAAGGCAACTTTCATGAGAAAGACACTAAGAAGAAGAATGTATAGGTTGGGGAAAGTTAGAGATCCTAGAAAAGATAGAACATGAATACATTAAATTGAAGATATTACCAAATTCTCTTTAGTATGTATTTTTAAATAATGGCAAACCAATAACTATTAACACCAATCTCATTAAGAAGAAAAAATAGAAGTTGCTAGAGGTTGTTAATAAATGGCCAACAACCCTTTCATGGTCATATGATGAAATCATAGAAATCAATCATTGTATATGCTAGCATCGTATCCATACAGATCGAACTATAAAACCATGTTGTCAACCATAATGAAGATTGAATTCCAAACTAAAGGAATTCACCAAACAAGAACTTGAGAAACTATTAAAGTTAAGATTCATCTTCCCAATTTTAGACAATGAGTGTGCATGCCCACTTGTCATTATCCTTAAGAAAGGTAGCAAGTGAAGGGTCTGTATAGACTTCAAGCTATTAAATGTAATTACCTTTAAGGATCACTTTTCTTTGCTATTTTTTGATCAAGTAGAGGACATTATCACAAGGCATCTTCAAAACCTTTGGGTTTTTTCTTTAAATTTTCAATTCTTCTAGATGATATAACGTACTCTAAATTTTTTAATTATTATTCATTTTATGGGATCTAACACACACACACACCGACTCCTCCAAGACAAGAAATTAGCTTCTTAATACATCATTACATGGTTATAATTAATTACAATGAAATTTATATGGTTTAAATAATTGTAAAATTATGCTAAGCTAGTGCAAATATTAAGTGTTGATTATATATTCAATGAATTCAAAATCATTAAATAGAACATAAATTACATCAAAAACATAAAATATCTTGATCTTACTTTTTGCACCTACATGTTCCTCCATTCTCCATTGTTATAAACTATTATTTTTGCAAAGTTACAATGGAATATGTTAAGGTAATAATACATGTTTTATTAGCTACTAAAAATAAAAGATAATAACACATATTATGTTGGAAGGGTGTGTTGGAACTCTAAAATAATTTTAATATAGGTAAACCCTAGGATAGATAGCCTAATTAAAACTTTATAGCTCAATAATGCCCACCAAAATCAAATTCATGACTTGGAGCTTTCAAATCAAGAGTCTTACCACTAGGATAACATCTGATTATTAATAATACACATATTATGCATATATAGTGCATCTGTGCATGGTTGAGATAATTACCAAGATATATTTTTAATTAACTAAAAATGAATTTTTACCAAGATGTCCCTGTTTGCATGCAATTGTGAGGTTTTTGTATACATGTTGACCCCACTCAAACAAAAACTAACATCCATATGCTTTTTGGGATTTTAGATGTTTATCACTTCTCTTGAATATCACTTTCTATGTTTTTTTATGAACTTAGTTTGTATATTTATGAATCCTTAATTCTATTATAGATTCATTTGTACTCAAATAATATAAGTAATTTCCTTGAAATAACACATCATTTGACTCTTTCAATGATTTGTAGTAGTTCTTAACTTCTTTTTAAAATTCTTAGATATAATATTTTGTTGTCTTTTCATCAATAAGTTAAATCAAATTATACTTAATAATCTATTGTGTAAGATGAAAATTTTATTAAGAACTTGTAGTAACAAAAAAACATTATTACCACATTGATCCCATTAAAAAATTAATACATGAGTGATGAGCAGTGGAGTAATCCAACATCCAACCATACAAGTCATAGGTGTTCACATACAATCAGAATGTAATCCATGGACAAGGAAATGTGATTATGCTAGTAATTTGTTAAAGTTTAGGATCATTGTCTTCCCATGTGAGTTAGTAAAGGCTACAAGTATGGTTTAACTCATGGTGAGGTGTAAGATAAATGATGTTGTTTGTCGCATTTGGATTCTAGTAAACATGGTGAATATGAAAGTTAATTCTAAGCTAAGTAAAACAAATAAAAAATCTATCCTAGCCTAATGTGATGAGTATCTATTCCTAATCTTCCTTTCACACCTTGGGCTTTGTATAACTACCATTGGGATTACCAAGTACTTCACTATTGGGTGAACCAAGTGATAGCACTACTGGGTTACCAAGTAGTTACACTTAAGTGCTTGAGATTAGTTATACTCATTCAGCTTAATATGAGCATGTAAAAGTAAAGTGCTTTAGAATAGTAAATCATTAAGCTAGAGAATAATAAGAAAATTTTTCTAAGTGTAAATAGTAAATCTAGGAGAATGCTACAATAGTGGGAAATAGCTAGATCTTTATTTCTGGTTACACTTGTGCCCAAGTACAAAATGCTCAAATAAAGATGTCATTCACTAGTTCACACTACACTGTGAACACTCACACTTCTAATCACTAAGTCTAACTTCACAAAAAACAAAGTCAAAGAGTTTCGGTACAAGTTAATGAAATTGTATCTTGGACCATGCACCTAAGTGTCATATTTATAGGCAGGCACATGTCTTGTGATATCTAATATCTAATGTCATAGCTAGGGATCCAATATTGGATATGCGATATCATGACTTCAATATCGAATGCTTGATATCATAGCTGGAGAAAAATTTACTTTATCATACCCCACAACTGACTGAAAACTTGCTCTCAAGTTAAAAAAAAAAATGAGGATCGAGTTCCTTACAAAATTGAGAGGTGGATTTACATGGCTGATTGATGAATCACATTTTTCATTTGTTCTGACGTTAAGTATCCAATGCTGGAGCCTCGACGTTAGCTATCCAATGTCGGAGCCAAAATACAATGTCAAATATCTGATGTCATAGGATATATGCTAGCATATAAATATTGTGCTTGGGCTCATGATTTTCATATCAGTTTTTGTCATAGTTAGGGAGATTCTTATAGTTTGTTTTCTCTAGAGTTAGAATATTGTCTAAGTGCCTACAGCAGAAGTTTGACTGTGTACGGATCTTTATTCGAACACTAATGTACCTAAGTGCAACAGTGTGATAGGAATAAAAATGAACCCTTTTGACAATCCTTACAGCACTGAGAATATATTAATATTTCCTTTAATGTACTTTACTTTCCTGCAATTTACATTAATGCATTTAAAATTAAGTAATTAATTTCTAGTTGTTAATGAACATAAGCACAACCACTTTGAGCATACATATAAGTCCTTGGTAACCCAACAATGCTTAATGTTTGGTAGCCCAGCAGCACTATATGTGTTTAGGATGTGTCTAGAAAAGTAGGACGAGTACTTGTGTTGGGCTAGCTAGGTAGTAAATGAATTAGATCTTAAATTACTCGACCTTTCATTCTTGTTGTAGGTGATTAAACTTATAAAACATAAGATGATAAAAATCATGTACCTCAGTTACACTTAAACCATACCCTTGAGCTTCAGAAGTATAGTTGGAAAGACAATGAATGTGCTCAACATCCATTTCACTTCCTAGAAGAACTAGTGCACTGGAGAACTAGGATGAATCACATTTTTTATCTACTCCAATGTCAAGTATTCGATGTCGGAGCCTCAATGTTAGGTATCTAATGTCATAGCCACGATGTAATGTTGGATATTTGATGTCACAGGATATACATTGGCCTATAAATATAGCACTTGGGCTTATGATTTTCATATCAGTTTTTGTCATAGTTAGCAAAATTCTTGTAGTTTGTTTTCTCCAAATTTAGAATATTTTCTAATTTCCTACAGTAGAATTCTGAGTGTGTACAAATCTTTGTTCAAACACTAATGTACTTGAGTGCAGCAATGTGAAGGGAATAAAAACAAATCCATTTGGCAATCTTTGCAACACCAAGAATAGATTAATATTTTCTTTAATGCACTTTACTTGAATGCATTTAAACTAAAGTAATTAATTTTCAGTTGTTAATGAACACAAGCATGACCACTTCAAGCATACATATAGTGCTTGGTAATCCAATAACGCTTAACATTTGGTAGTCCAACAACACTATATGTGTTCAGGATGTGTCTAGAAAAGTGGGATGGGGTACTTGTGTTAGGCTAGCTAGGCAGTAAATGAATTAGATCTTAAATTACTCTACCTTTCATTCTTGTTGTAGGTGAATAAACTTATAAAACATAAAATGATAAAAATCATGTACCTCAATTACACTTAAACCATACCCTTGAGCTTCACAAGTATAGTTGGGAAGACAATGAATGTTCTCAATGCCCATTTCACTTCCTAAAAGAACTAGTGCACTAGAGAACTATAGGTCCATAGAATTTGACCAAATTTTGTGTGAATGCCTTAGTGATTCATATGGTTGGGCATGGCAAGTACCTCGCTGCTCATCATTAGCACCATTGCTGGGGATCTTTTAGTTATTTCGTGCACAATCTAGGATTTAGTGGAAATCATTCAAAATCATTGGAATGAACCTTAAAGTTATATCATATTTTACAATTACTACTAAAAAAATTAAAAGCACACTGCATTTTTATCATCTAATTGAAAATGTCTTCTTCTCACAAGAGTGCTTCCCCACCTAAGTTTGATGGAGCTCATTAGTCAGTGCCTCAACAATATCGAATGGTATATGTTCATCCTGATGAGTATGTACCCAATTTCACCTTCATCCTACATCAGGATGAATAGCTACAATGGTGTGACATGGAGGACAACATTATGTTGCCACTTAATCAATTTGTTCATGCAATGCTTCACTAAACACTTATCTATCTAGGTCTTCAGGAACATCATGCTAAGTATGTTGTGCAAGACAATGATGCTAGGGATTATCATCCCACTAAGGCAAAATATCTTTGAGATCATCAGTTAGAACAACACAATGAATTTGTGGAGAGAAAAGGATTTAATGATTCCTCATTCCTACTATACCAAAAATATGATGGGGAACCCTTCTCTAGGGATTTCCCATTCAGTGAAATTCCTCTCTTTGACGTTGATAAAGGAGGTCAAATTTAGAACCTACGGTCTACAATTCACAATCCCAATTCCAGTAAGAATGGATCTAATAAAAAAGAAGGATCCAATGAGGCAAGCCAAGGTAGGGATGCTAACAAGAAACAAGATCATGATCATGGTTGTGATCACCGAAGAGGTAGTAGCAAGCACTATGATGCTGCTAGTCCTCCTTCCTCTTCACTTTTGTCATCATCTTCTTCTTTTTCTTCTAGCTTTGATCGCAACTACAAAAGGTGAGACCATGATGGAGGTGACCGAAATGACCAATGGGATTGAAATGATTAAAGGGACCATCAGGTAAGACAAGATCAAGGGCATGGACATTCAAGAAAGGCACATCACCATGAATGAAGGGGTAGTAGAGGGCATCATAGGCACCATGATCATGGCCTCGATGAGCCTTCACTTACTACCTAAAGTATGCTCAATATCATAGAGGCAATACAAATTCCAACAAGGCATGTGAAGGAGAGTTGGATCAACAGTCTAGAAATGAATAATATTCCTTGGTTCGAAGGGGAATATAACTCTGATATGCAAAACCATATCTAAGCTTTTCAAGATGCATGTGCCTTACAAAACATAAAGAATGAGTGGCAAAAACTTAAGTTGTTCCTAGGGACACTCATCAAAGAAGCATAGAACTAGTACTAGTCCTTAGAACCAAAATCTATCAGATGATGGAGTACCATGCTTGAATTCTTCAATGAAAAATATCAAATATGCTCCAAAGGATCAAACTTGAAAAGGCAGGTCCAAGGATGGAAACAAGAAACACATGAACCCTTGGATGCTACCATCAACCAATACTACTTCTTAATGCATAAATGCCCTAGCCATGGTCATTCTCAATTGGATCAACTTGGCCACATTGTAGACAAGTTTTGATTAGAAATGAGGAGNAGGAGGGTAGTAGTAAGGTTGGAAAGTAGAAACATGATTGAAGTAGTCACATGAAGACAAGGGTTGTTGAATGTAATACCCATATGGATTAGGTTATCTATAAGGGTATTTCTGCCTTGGTGGTGCCAACACCCATGATTGTGGTTGCTACCATTATTGATACTACTCATATGGTTGTCGTGGAGTTCCGTTGGGATAATATTGCTGTTGCTAGTGGAACTACCTAAAATTACCTTGAGAATAAGATAACCTTCTGGATGTTTACCTTTGTCTTAGTCATGGATTTAAAGCATACACCCCAAACTTCTATAAGTGTGACACTATGGGAAAACATCCCTTAGGATGTTCATACTAGTAGACATCACACCCATCATCGTCATTTGATTTGCTTTCTGCAACTTCTTCTATTGTAGAAATCTTGCCCTTACCTCTTTGATAAGCATGTTCAACTTCCTTGCACCTCTTGTGCTCATGATCACTACCTTGTTCTTTGGACTCTTCAGTAATTTTTAGGATAGCTTGAAATCTGTTATCCATGGAGTTCCATAATNCACATTCTTCACATGCAAGGAGGGATACCACCTCTTACCCTTATCCTCCTCCTATTCCTGCACATCTTCCTTCTCTAGTTACATAGCTACCACCTGCTCCACCTATGCAAGGTAAACTACTAGCTCAACCTCAACAACAAAATGCTACTAGGGTCATTAACCTACAACCAGTTAATCAACCGAGTGGTTTGGATACTCAATCAAAGAAAAGACCTTTCTTCCAATCACATAGCCCACCTAAACCCTCAAATACACCTATGGTTGGCAACCATGTTCCTTTGTTTTTCTCTATCTCAAATACCTTCAAGTCCCCTTCAAACCAAACACTACCTAGGATCCATACTGTGATGCTTACTCACATTGTATTTAATTGGATCCATGTTGAAAACCTTCCTAGAAAGTTAGTAGATCTTGGAGGTCCTCTGATTTATTTGCAAATCATTGAGAATGAACCATGTAGAGCTCTTCTCGACTCAGGTTCTAATGTCAACTTAATCTCTCATGAGATGTATACTATATGAAACCTTCCTTCTTTAAAGAAGAGCAATATCATATTAAAATTAGTAGACTAGTCCATCACTGTTTCATTAGGACTGGTAGAAGACATTGTGACCACTGTCTATTGGTAGTCTTATCCTACCAATTTCCTAGTGATCAAAGTGGAGAACTATAAAGGGGATTTTCCAATCATCATGGGAAGGGCATGGCTTAGCACCATTGATGTAAGAATGGGCATCAAAGATCTTTCCTTGGAAATATCCAAAGAAAATGCATTTGAAAAGATTAAAAAGAAGCAAGTTCCATGCATCGCATAGAGTGATATAAGGTGCAATTGTGTGCAGAAACTCTAGGCTATGAAATAAGCATCTATCTCTACATACAAGTAGTGTTCACCAGAAGTAGAAATTCAAAGGTGTCTATACATAGCAACCATAAAGCAAGAGGGCACCCAGTGGTTGATCGCTACTTTTGAGAGTAGCACACTTTGCATGGAACCGACTGAGAGCCTGACATGCGCATATGTCATAGGCATGGATGAACTAGAGCAAGTTCATCACCAACTCTCTAATGATGCAAATGACAATACCTATTGGGAAGAGTTGGAAATTCCTAAGAATTTTAGATAAGAGCCTCTTGAACTAAAAACACTACCAACTCGCATGGAATATGTGTTCTTAAAAAATTGGAAAGTCGATCATAATCAATGCAAATTTTGCCCCAAAATAAAAAAAATATGCTATTGAAGGTAGTTGAAAATGGTCAACCACTTTTACTTTATCATATCTTGAACTCATAGGGATTGATCCTAGGATATGCCAGCATCGCATCTACACTGATCCAGCCATGAAGCCAAAGAGATAGCCACAAAGGCAATTGAACCCTAAACTAAAGTAGATTGTCAAAGAGAAAATCAAAAAACTCCTCAAGGCAAGGTTCATTTATCCCATTGTGAATAGTAAGTGGGTTAATCCACTCATAATTGTGCCAAAGAAAGATTGCAAGTGGTAGGTCTACATTGATTTTTGACTACTGAATATGGAAACATTCAAGGATCATTTTCCATTTCCATTTGTTAATAAGGTATTAAATACAATATCTAGGCATCGCTACTACAGTTTTCTAAATGGTTATAGCAGTTATGACCAAATTCAAATTGCACCAGAGGACCAAGAAAAGAAAACATTCATGAGTCCTTGGGTACTTTGCAATATTACAAGATCCCATTTGGTCTATGCAATGTTTCTGCTACATTCCAATGCCTGGTTCTGAGCATTTTTCAATAGTAGTGTGGAAGTCTTCATGGATGACTTCTACACTTATGGAGCTACATTTGAGCAAGCCTTGGACCACCTTAAGCAAGTACTGAAATGATGTGTTGAAACAAACCTTAGGCTCAACTAGCAAAAGAGTCATCTAATGGTCTAGAAAGGCATTGTATTGGGGCATAGAATATCACAAGTAAGAATTGAGGTTGACCCCAAAAAATAAGGGTTATCCAAGGAATAACCCATCAACCAGAAACTATCAAAGATGTTCAATCATTCTTTGAAAATACTGCCTACTACTGGTGATTCATAGAGAATTTCTCTAAGATTGGAAAGTTGTTGGTGGAACTAACAAAGAAAGATGATCCATTTGTCTAGACTGCAAAATGTAAAAAAGCATTGTAATAGCTAAAAGAGAAACTTGTAGAAACTCCAATCCTACAAGCACCTAATTGGTCTAAACCATTTCATGTCATGACAAATGCATCAAATTATGCCTTAGGAGCCATGCTTGTGCAAATGGATGACAAGAAACATCCATACTACATCCATTTTGCTAGCTGAAACATTATGGGTGCACAACTGAACTATACCACCACAAAAAAGGAATTGATGGCAGTGGTGTTTGCCTTAGATAAGTTTAGACATTATGTGCTTGGATACAAGGTGTTTGTGCACATAAACCATAGTGCCATCTACTTTCTGATGAACAAGCCAATGGTGAGCCCCCTTATCATATGGTGGTTGGTGATCTTACAAGAATCTGATCTTATGATGGTAGATCGAAAGCGCAATGAGAATGTGGTGGTTGATCACTTATCTTAGTTGTGATGAGACAACAAAGAGAAAGAAAATCCATTATCTAATATATTTCTTGACAAACTCCTCTTTGTTGGGGCTATAACTGAACAATTGCCTAATGAGCCTAAATGGTATGATGGCATTCTCACCTATCTTCTCACTGAAGAGATGCCAAAAGGGTTAGACCACTAGAAGAAACAATAATTTCTTCACCAAGTAAAACACTTCATGAAGATCACTAGACACCTGTATAAGGTCTGCGCTGATGGCCTGGTTTGTTGGTGTGTCTCTAATGAGCTCCATCAGACTTGGGCAGAGAAGTGCTCTTATGAGAAGAAGACATTTTTAATTAGATGATAAAAATGTAATGTGCTTTTAAATTTTTTTTGTATTAATTGTAAAATATGATATGACTCTAAGGTTCATTCCAATGATTTTGAATGATTTCCACTAAATCCTAGATAATGCACAAAACAACTGAAAGATCCTCGACAACGGCACCAATGATGAGTGATGAGGTACCCCTACGTCCAAACATACGAATCACTAAGGCATTCACACATGATCTAGTCAATTTCTATGGGCCTATAATTATCCAATGCACTACTTCTTCTAGGAAGTGAAATTGGCATTGAGAACATTCATTGTCTTTCCAACTACACTTGTGAAGCTCAAGGGTATGTTATTAGTGTAATTGACTTACATTATTTTTATCATTTTATGTTTTATAAGATTAATTTCCTACAAAAAGAATGAAAGGTAGAGTAATTGATAAGAAACTTCCATACTACATCCAGTACACTAGCTAAAGCATTATGGGTGCACAACTAAGCTACACCACCACAGAAAAGGAATTGATGGTAGTGGTGTTTTCTCTAGAGAAATTCAAGCATTATGTGCTTAGATACAAGGTGTTTGTGCACACAAACCATAGTGCCATCTGCTTCCTGATGAACAAGCCAATTATGAGCCCCCATGTCATACGGTGGCTAGTGTTCTTACAAGAATTTGATCTTACGATGGTAGATTGAAAGGGCATGGTTTCTTTTTCATGAAATAGGCAATGAGTCCACAACATCCACCCATCCACAAGCTCTATTGTCTTCTTTGTTCTAGAAATGTGCAATCCCTTTTTCATTAATGAAACTTTAATGAACTTATGACTTTGGTAGTTTCTAGAATTGGAAAGGATTCAAAGGTTTGAACAGGGTGTGGCTTCAATGGGATTTTTTATTCTTTGTACCTTTCTACTTGCTTGGGTACATGTGTGTTTTCATGGACTTCTTACCCTTCCGTATCAACCAATAAAGGAAGTTGAATAAGTCTTTGCATGGTGTGGTTTCCATTTCAAGAAAAAAATAATGGGAATTCAAAGCACACCCCTTAGACAAAATAAACACATACGTCTTTGCATGATGTGGTTCCATTTCAAAAATAAAAATAAAAAAATTATGGGAATTCAAAGCACACCCCTTAAGCACAATAAGCAAGCTACAAGCACTAGTTATGGGATTAGAAAGACATGTTACCCATGCCTAAAAGTCCCCTCTAACTAAGGCCCTTCCTCACTTCCTACTTCTCTTTTCTTCTCTAATAAGGAACACTGGTTATTCTATGGATGCACTCTTGTGTCTCAAGGAGGTGGACTAGTCTTAGCATGGTGATGTGAAGTTACTGAATGTGGTTGGTTTTGGTTTGGACTAAGGATGTATCTTATCAAGTCATTTAACCATAAAATTCACAAGGGACTTCATGTGACCTTAAGCAGGAATTCTACTTTACTCTCTCTCATCCATTTATGCTTTCCATGTCTCACCTCACTACCAGTTTCATGTTCTTGTTCGATGTCTTGGTTTGTTGTGTCAAATTCTTAGGTTGTTTCTTCTAGGTTTTTGTACCTAACCTTCCATAACCATTAATCATCCACAAAGCCCATGGACTCTTTGGTTTGAAGCTATGCAAGGGCATAAAAGGCCTATGCCTACCTTGGGAAGGATCCACTTGCATATCTTTTGGTAGGATTAGTTAAGTTCTTTACCCTTAGACACTCTTAAAATCAAATCCTTTTGTTTACCTCATTAATGACATCTAATTATGAACCTTCCTTTTTATTGTTGTGAATTCTTACAACCTATTCAAATATTTTCTTGTGTAGAACTTTTGAAATTTAATGGACTTCTTATCAATCTACCATAATCACAACCTAGCTTAGTATAACCACCGATAACATGAGGCATTTAACCGCTATGTGTTACACATTGCATACTAATTCATGATTCCATTATGATTGCAATGGAAAGAATGAACTAGAAGTAGGACTATCTTCACCAAGGATGATGTAGCAGCACCTTATAACAAGGATTGTTCATGATCATTGGATCTTCTCGCTCACTCTTCAGCTACCAAGAGGTGTTGGATGTCAGTTTTATCAAGGGTGTTCACTTCTCTTATCATGAACACCCAAGTTTGCAAAGATTTGTAACTTCATACACTTGTGCACTCAAAGTCTACCTGTTACATCTAAGTTAGTTTGTATGTCAGTCAATAATCCCATACCTTCCCAATATTTTGTAAGGAACTTATTCCTCCTCCTCTTCACTCGAGGACGAGTTTTCATTCAATTGTGGGGGTCTGATGAATCACATTTTTCATCTGTTCTGATATTGGGTATCCAATGTTAAAGCCTCAATGTTGGGTATCCGATGTCAAAGCCAAGATGCAATGTCAGATATCCAATGTCATGGGATATACGCCAACCTATAAATATAGCACTTGTGTTCATGATTTTCATATCAATTTTTGGCATAGTTAGTAGAATTCTTACAATTTGTTTTTTCTAGAGTTAGAATATTTTCTAAGTTCCCACAGTAGAAATCTGAGTGTGTACAGATCTTTGTTCAAACATTGATGTACCTAAGTGTAGCAATGTGATAGGAATAAAAACGAATCCTTTTGAAAATTCTTGTAGCATCGAGAATAGATTAATATTTTCTTTAATGCACTTTACTTTAATGCATTTAAACTTAAGTAATTAATTTTCAATTGTTAATGAACACAAGCATGACCACTTCAAGCATTCATATAGTGCTTGATAACCCAAGAACGCTTAATGTTTGGTAGCCCAGTAGAAATATGGGTACTTGTGTTAGGCTAGCTAGGCAGTAAATGAATTAGATCTTAAATTACTCTACCTTTCATTCTTGTTGTAGGTGATTAAACTTATAAAATATAAAATGATAAAAATTATGTACCTCAATTACACTTAAACCATACCCTTAAGCTTCACAAGTGTAGTTGGGAATACAACAAACGTTCTCAATGTCCATTTCACTTCCTAGAAGAACTAGTGCACTAGATAATTATAGGTCCATGGAATTTGACCGAATTGGGTGTGAATGCCTTAGTGAATCATATGGTTGGATGTAGGGATACCTCACCACTCATCACTGATTAACTATATACATGACTCTTGAATGCCACAATGGTGTTTTACAAAAACTAACACAAGACATGTCATGACAAACTTTAACAAAAAAAAAATCTAGATGAAGCTTGATGTAGCCTTATGTAGTGCCTAGTGGTGGTGGCTCTTCCATCAGTTTCTTCCCCTTATTGGTAGGCTTCTAAAATTTATATCGATTTAGGAGCACCTAAAGTTTTTCCTCCTTCATTCTTGGGTCATGTACTATCCATGCTTGTTGTGTAATGTGTGATGGAGTAGGTGCATCCCATGGGCACAATAACTACAAAAACATCTAATTGGTCTTAACATACCAAGCCATGAACTACCTTCTCTCTTCTTCAAATTCTTTGGCATTTTCTCTTAATTCATGGTAATCTAACAATCTCTTGGCCAGGTTTGCTACTACATATTTTTTCCCCTTGTAAACAGCCTTTACTGCTTCCAATTTAGAGTTTGTCACCTAAAGTTTCTATAAAGCATCTTTACAATCTGCAAACTCTTTTTCATATAAGGAATATGTGGCTACTACTTACTATTCCAATTCATTTCTAAGCCTACCTACTATTAACATGGCCAAATTACCATAATAAAGGTTAGCTACCCCATGTACTCTTTCAGATCCTCAATATGTAGGTCTTTATTCTTGACTTTCGCCTAGTGGACATGGGAATAACTATCTAAGATGGGCTACCAGTCATGATTCTATGTTGAAATGGTACTAATTCTAGCCTTCACCATTTGGATTTCTCTCTCATTAATCTACTTGTACATGTCCACTTCATCACAGAAGTGTTCTTTGAGTCTCTCATATTTCTTTGCCTCATTCTACCATGTGCTTATTTCAATAGCTAACTTTTGGCGAATGATGTGTACCTCCTTCATTAAGAGGGTTTTGTTTTCTCATGTGAGACATCTCATGTCTTGGTTGATCCTCACTAGTTGTTCTCTTAACTAATGGATGCTTTCCTCCAAGATGTTCTTCTAGTTTTCCACAGTGGTCAATTGCATATTATCTACAACAAGCTATTTGTTCTCTTCTTGGGTTGTGGTGAGTGCCTTAGCATGTGCATATGTTTGAGCTTCAACTACTAAGGCATTCCACACCACTTTCTCCTTTACAATTGCCATCTATTTATTCTACTCCATCAGGCAATTCATTTGTTTTGTTTTGGACTGCTCTAGCTAGTTAGGTGTAACGAATTGCATGAGATCTTAGAGTTCAGCTCTTAGGGCTAGAAGCTCATCTTGTAATATAAGGATTTCATTCTCTACATGCTCCATCTTGTTTGAAGGGATGGGCCATAGCAGTGATGCCTAAAGTTGTCTTTACTGCTTCTAGAACAAATTCCATGAATGGGCCAAAGTTCATCTCCACAATTATTGTACTTGAAATTGACTTTTCTTGGATACCTTGGCGATAGTCTTGTGACAATATTAGGCATTTTCCTTGAACCTTTGGTTCCACTGTCTCGTCTTGGGCTAATTGTCCAATGGCAGGATTTTCCTGATGAATGTTAAATGATTGGGGTTCTTTCTTTGCATGTTCTAGGTTTTGTCCTCTAGTTCAACCTCTACCTTGACCTCTTGGTCTCTTACTTGTGGCATGTCTCTATTTGGGACCATCTATAATCAATTAAGGGTTTGGAATTACTAAGGTGTTCTTATTTATTGTTAACAATTCTATACCTTATCCATTCTCTTAGTTACATTAAGTTCTTAGTTCATTATGATTGTAGAGGTTAGTGAATTTTTAAAAAGTTACCCCATAAGTGTTATTTTCTTTATAACCCTTCACAATTGTCTAATTTTTTCTTATTCATCACTTGTACCAATGGTTATGGTTCCTTAAGTGCATTACTTAAATGTTCTAGCATTAATTTGATTGATTTTTATTAAAAATTTCCAATTTTTTCATCATACCTACCCTTAAAATACCTTTCAGGTGTTGGGATTGTTTTGAAAAATCAACTCAGACTTTTCTCACTAGCAAACCACCACCACCAGCAAACCACCACCAGCACACATCCCCCCCCCCCCCCAAAAATAACTAAGATGAGCACTCTAGGATCAAATAGATTCAAAAATCATGAAAATTGAAGTGATAACATGCAAGTTATGACTAGGTCATAGCTCAAATCATAGAAGAAAATTGGAAAAACTTCTTTGGCTTCAAATGGAAAATGATGGAAAAATTTGGTAAGTCCTTACTTATTTATACTTTTTGTTGAATCCGATATTGAGTACCCAACATTGGGAATTCGATATCAGGTGTAAAATTTTCAAGTCTCTTAATTTTTGATGATGAAAAATGAATATTTTTTAAGTGTTTGGAAGGTTTAGAACATATTTAGAGGGTGTTGGGTGATAGATGATGCATATTTCTTCAAGAATTTGGCACGGATAGTATGTAAAGAAATAATCTCAAGGTATATGAATTGTTGATGAGATGAATGAGACAGGTAATGAATTCTTTGGTATCGAATAGAGTTATGTCACATAAAGGGAAGTTTTGAGTAACATTTATTGGTCTTGGAAGGTTCAAGATAATATGGAATTGCTAGACAAGTATAAGATACAATGGCTATACAAGTGGGTCCTTCCCAAAGCAAGCTCTAGCCCTTAATGCCCTTCTATAACTAGACCTAGAAGTGTCCTTAGGCACTTAATGAGTTGAATGTAACACATACATGTTTAGTAAAACACACATGTTAGTACCACCAAATTAGGAAAATGGCTCTATGTTACACAAAACCACAAGTTATGATTATTCATACAGTGAGATGAGATGGACTTAGAAGGGATTGCAGAAATTAGGGCATGAGGTATCTTACCATAGGTATAATGAAGTCATGTGTTTTATTAGTAATTAAAGTAATCATTAGCCTTTTGTCCAAGATTCAAACTAACAAGCGGCGAGTAGACCCTATGCCCAACCATACAAATCATTAAGCATTCACACTCAATCTAGTTGAATTCTGTGGACTTATAACCTTCTAAGTACATTGGTCTCTAGGAAGTGAAACTAACCGTTGCAATCATTATCTTCCCAATTACACTTGTGAAATGCAAAGGTATGGTTAAGTATAACTAAAGCATATGATTTTTATTATTTTTATGTTTTATGTTTTAAGTCACCTAAGAATATAAAATAACAAATAAAATAATTAAATTACTAACTTAATCTAACTAGCTATACCAAACTAATCCTAACATAAGCATATGTTCCTAGTTTCTGTACACATCTTAAACATGCTTAATGCTACTGGGTTACCAAACATTAAGCATTACTAGGATTACCAAGCGTCAAGCATATGCTCACAGTGGGCATACTTATGTGCTTAATTAATCACTATTTAATTTAGCTTAAATGATTACTTAATTACTTAAAGCATCAAAGGAAATCGCATAAAACATTAAAATGCATAAATAAAAAATTAATCTATTTCAAAGTGCTGCAAGGTTTATCAAAAAGATCATATTTATTGTCACACACACTACCATGCTCAAGTACAAAAATGCTCGAATAAAGATTTGTACACTCTTTGACTTCTTTTGCAGGCACTTAGAAAAATATTCTAACTTTCAAGATAGAAAACTATAAGAGCTTTGCTACAACTATGATCAAATATGCCATAAACATGGTAGGTGAGTACATAGTTATAGGCTAAAATTGACACTATGTTGACAAGGCCACGTCAACGCATCAAATTCCACATCGATGCAGCCACATCAATGGGGTCACATAGATGAGGCCTTGTCAATGAAATCTAAGAAAATGGGACTCATCATACCCCCATGATTAAATGAAAACTTGTCCTCAAGTGAACAAAAGCAGGAACAAGTTTCTTACAAAATTTTGAAAAGGTATGGAATTATTGACTAACTATTGACCTTCACAAACACAAACACAAACACTAAGTGACCGAGTATACAGATTTACAATCATTACAAAATTTTGGTGTTCAAGATAACAAAATTGAACACCAAGATAAAAATGATAAACACAATTTCTCTTATGGTGCAAAGAGAAGGAAGAAGTTCAACCAATCCCATGTGATGGAGGTTCCTGAGGCTCTGAAGAACCTTCTCCTACTTTAGGTGCATGGAGTGGTTGAGGTGGTTATGATTGACATGCGGCAGCTACAACTTTTAATGAAAGATGGAAGGCATCCAATAGTGCCTTCATCTTCTCCTCCTTACTCTTAGGATCATTCATAGTCCACGTTGCATCACAAATGTGGGTCGATGTGTATCTCTTTCATGTGTATCTATACCTTGTTATAGTCATTGAGCCTATCAAAGATAGGCTACTAGACATCACCTCATTCCTTGAGCTACTGAAGGGCCTCATTAACTCTTTCCTTCATCATTTGAATGTGTTTCTCATTAATTTTCTTTTATAAACCATCCTAATCTCTGTAGTGATTTTTAACTTTCTTAAACTTGAGAGCCTCATTTTTCTAGGTAGCTACATCTATTGTAGATTTCTAGCGAGAGGCTCGAACTTCCTCCATGGAGAGATTTCTATTTTTAGCTACCAATATCCTTAGTTCATTGTTCACTTTGGCTAGCTACTCCTATTATTGATGGATGAAATCTTACATTTGCAGCTTATGCACATCAACATTTTGTACGCAATGATTTTCTATGGTCAAAGTTACATTCTCCTAGCGAGTCTGGTTCAAGGCCTTTTGGATATTATGCATGGTGGCATTGACCAAGGACTAATCAAAGATCATTGTTTCCTTTTTGTCCTCAACCTTTTCAAGTTTAGCTTAATGCTATTGAAAACCTTCATCATAGGTCAATGTAGGGTTGAGAAATGTATGCTATTGAAAACCTATTCTAGCTATATAGCTTCACTAAAGTAGTCATTTAGCATAGTTAAATTTGGAGTTCTCCTTAACCAAATTGAAATGTTGGGGTTGATAGCCTTAAGATAAGTTTCTTTGAGCATTTCTTCTGATGGTCTATATTGTCTTTGAAAGAGTCCCAAAATTCGTTGAAACTTGATGTTAAAATCTCTAATTGACTCTTTAACTCCTTGCTCAGCTTGTATCAGCCCATAGTATAGTTGTTGTTGATCTAATTGATTACCCAACTAGGCTAAGAAAAGATTCTTCATGTCATCCCAACTTATAATACTATTACTTGGTAAGTTCAAATACCAAATCTGAGCCATATCCTTTAAATTTGATACAAACAACCTACAATCTTGATCTTGATGTTGAATATTTGCATGAGCTAAAGCTAACTCAAACATGTGAATATATTCTTTAGCTAAATAAGCTTTTCTAGGAATGAAAGGCTCAGGAAAATATTTGTAAACTACCTTAGGAATATCATTGTAATTTTGAAATACTAATGGTGTAACTTTTTGTCAAGGATTTGCCATCCTATTCCTTTGGATAATTGAACTCTTAGACTTTCTAGATCTTCTCTTATAAATCGATAAACCAGATATAATGGGTGATCTTCTTGATCTTCTAGTTTTCACTCCACTACTTATTCCCAGTTCAAAAACTCTCTTTTGTTCTTCTTAGAATCAGTCTTAGAATCTAGAATATCTTTTGAAACTTTTGAATTTTTCAAACTATCAATCTGCTTGGTCATGAACTGAAAATAGTATTTAATTTCTTAAGCCTTTATAGTAACTAAGAATTATTGACATGCTAAAATTATAAGGCTTATGAACTTAGACGCTAAATTTTTAAGCCCTCCTTCTAGCACCAAAAGAACTGTTGGCGACCGTTTGGGACGCGATCGCCAACGAGTGTCCTCGAATAGGATTTAGGTGCTTGCTGGTCTTCTGGCAACACCAAGGCCCAAATACCTCCAAATAGACTTAGTAGTTAATGTGAGTATGTGTGTGTGCTGTTGCAGTGTGCAGTTGTGAAAAATGAAATGATTGGGTTGTGTGTAAAACTATAAATGACTTATCTTAAAGAGATTCAGCCAACTTTGCCAAGTACTGTGAGTTATTGAGAGTTCCTATTTTGTTCAATTGCCTAGTCTATGCGATTCTTATAATACCTACTTGTAACAAATAAAATTTTGCAAAAACATTTGAGTAAAACTCTATGAATCTACTTCTAATTTTTCCCAAAGAAAGAGATAGCTCCATAAGAAAACTAGAAATAGAGCGAGATTCAATGGAAATAGAAAGAAGAGAAAAATAAAGCAAACTTGTGTAAAGATCTCAAATGTTTAAACAAGGTAAAATGATACGAGTAAACACTTCACAATAAAGCTATCCCAAATTTAATAACTACAAATTGTTCAAACTTCCAAGGCTCAAATAAGCAATTTCTTCAAGACAATCCTACTATGCTACCAAAAAAAAATGTTGCATAAACTATCATGTACCAGACTCTATTTTGGCTAGATAATGGATGTCAA
>MNCI01019413.1:281117-308422 GCA_015680685.1 Gnetum montanum | reverse complement strand
ATGCAACAAGAACAATAAGAGCAATCTAAAAATCCCAAAATTACTTGCCAAGCATGATACTATCTAAACCACTAGCTAAACAATTTAAACAAAATAAAAAATAAACATAACTCACAAGACTATGACAAAGAGGCTAAAATGTTGTCTTTAGCAAGTCATCTTACAAGCAATCTTTCACAATGTCTTCTTTTTTCAATGCTCTTCCGTTAGCCACCAAGACCCAAAGAGACCTCAAAGTGTGATCCCCCCAAAGTGTGACTCCTCCCTTCCTACCCTTGAAGCCCTTTTATAGGGTCTCATAGGTAGTTAGGTCAGTTACAAATATTTTTGGTGGTTATAACCACCATATAGATAAAAAAGCTACAGTTGACAAGTGTCCCATTTAGTTGCCAAGTGGCTCATTCAGTTGCCAAGTGGTCACCATGGAGATAAAAAAGTTCTAGTTAACAAGTGGCCTTTGTAGTGGTTATAACCACCATTATCAGTTGTCATTATCATAATTCCATGGCATAGTGTTCAATTCACATGGACTTTGAACATTTTTTGCACAAATTCCCCTTTTTAAATCATAAAATATTTTATTGTTATTTAAATCATAGTAATAGATATAGTAACCATGGAGTAGATGCATACATGGATGGGTTGATATATAAATATATATGTACGTGTATAATATTTGTCCATCTATCTTCTGCTTGGGACCCATGATTTACTTCCTACCTGCCATCAGCCTCTGTCTATCCAAATCATCTGTGAGTTGAAGGATTTGAACTTGCAAAATGCATTAAAATGAAACGCTATGCCATGGCAGTTATATCCAATAACAATTCCGACATAAACAGTGAGACCTCCACATATTGATTCAAAAATTTTGATGAAATAATTCTTGCTAAAAACATGGTGAATCCCAGCTTATATTTTTTTTTTGTTTTTGTCGTAGTCCATGGATAGACATTCAGGAAGAAAGGATGTAAGCCCAGATCCAGTTCCTCGATGGTGTCCATCTCGTGAAGCCAATGTATCTCCTCCTTTTGAAAAATGCATAGGTCAAGGTAGACGTCATGCCTCTATCATTCTGTATCATCCATGAAGGGTTGGGTGGGTGCTTTGCGATCTGTCTTTGTTTCAGTAGTAGCTTACATGGTCGGTGTAGCCAGAAGTACATTAGTATCATCATGGTCAACGTAGGCAACAAAGGAAACACTTATTCTAAAGTAGCATCCTTGCTCGTTCTGTCCACGCAGAAGTGAATTGGATCTACCCATTCAAGGAAATTTCCAAGAGGGGCTCTCATTAATAGAATATATTATATCTTCTTACGGAGCCGGGATGTTTTTCATAAAAAAAATCTTGACGTATGTTAGCTCTGTCTTCTGCTGGATTTGACGTTGGAAGACTACAATTTTTCGCCTATTAGATTATTACATGTTGTAGCTCGACAGTAGATATAAGATCATTCTAACCCTTGCAAACACTCTTCTGCTTCCTCCAGCCTGGTGTATCTTTGATCTCTAGTACTGTAGTTTCATCAACCCTATTTTCTTGGATCATCTGTAGTGTGTTGAGTATCATAAATGAAATCCCTTGAGCACTCCTTCATTTACTATTGCACTTCTGCCACCACTCTCATAATAGCCACATATCTTGGTTCAAATATGGTCATCTCCTGGTGTTCATGATGTGCAATTAAATCTTCTATAGGTCCTGAAGCTAATTCTTCATGTTGATCTGTATACATCAATAGGCAGTTCCAAAGATGTGTTGCTTTTTGAACCGATATAACTTTATGATGCAGTGAAGGATCTTTGCCACATTGTCTTTCAATATCATCATCCATTTCAGATTTGAAATCCTTACACTCCTGAAGTTTATCCAACTCTTACTGTAGATAAGCCTCTTCAGCACACAGAGCACAATATTCAGCAGTCATGTCATGTGCTAAATTAGACCACATTGCTTCCCTCCGAACAACCATAGATGTATTTTTCTAAGAAACGTCTTTGTTCAAGAGCTATCTTAGCCTTTGTCATCGTGAGTAGTGCAGAAGCATGTGTACTCTGATTTACCATGTCTGTTAATGAGGCTGGAAGTGGATTACAAGCAGCATCAGCCGTAAATGTACATTTATGAACTTCACGTAGGACATGGGCTGAAAGTTCTCATAATAGTTCAACAAACCTGTGCCCATATCATGTTGCAAGTAATGACACTCTTGAGTTGCTCCTAGGCAAGGCTCCTTATGATTCTAACTCATTTATGATCCCTTGGATAATTTTAGGAAAGTCACAAGACTGTGCTGAATCAAAAATAGGCAATTTCTGCTCATGACACCAAGATGGATAATTCCTTGTAAATGTAGCTACAATATCTAGCATATGCCATTCCAACTTCATGTTCAATTAACTGTTACAGAATTCTTCACGGGAAAGAGCATAATCCTCCTTGAATAGTTTTAGTTCATTAGGATTCTATGCCTCACCATTTGCAAATAAGTCCAACTGTTCCATGAAATGACCAAAATGTGCCAACAGTGGCATGGCCCACGATTGGGGTTGTTGCCACTGCTAATGGTATTGTTCTTGTGGTTGTGGTAAAGCTCCATTAGGATCATATTTTGGTTGGAAGTTCTACTTGTAGCTACCTTAGGAATCAGGTAACCTTATGGGCATTTATGTTTTAACAAATTTAGGATTAAGTGTGTATGCTCCCATTTCCTGCAAACATGCCATTACTGAACTGCATCCCTTGGGATCTTCATATTGACACAAGGCACATCCTTCTTGATCGATGGAGTTTGTGTTTCAACACTTAGCCACTAAAGCCACTTTGCCTTTTTTTCCAACATCTTTCTTCTTTTACTTGTCTTTACGTTTTCCAAAGGATTACTCTACTCTCTCTTCCATAATCTTTAAAGTTTTTGTACACCTCTCATCGACTAAGTTCCACATCTTTACTACCTATGCTACTACATAGATAATAGATTTTTGAATTGGTAGCATTTCCTTTCAAATTGCCCAATCTAACGTTTCTTCCTCTTGGGTATTAAACACTCATGCATCTCTTGTTCTCATTGATGGATCACAGTTATACTCCCCAGCTGATTCTCTCTTTCTCAACTCATCTTCTTCCTTCACGACTTGATCAATTAACCTTTGAATGTGATGGAAAGTCCTCTCAGATAATCTACCTTGGGCATAAATCCCAAGTGTCTCCCTAGTTTTGTTTTGCAACCCATCTACAATGTGCCTTTGGTCTTCCTTCTATGAGAATCCATGGCCTGGGCATTGAAGTAGTGAGTAGTATCTGCCCATTGCTACATCAAGTGTTTCATGAGCCCCTGTTTCCATCCTTGGATTTGTTTTCTTAAGTTAGACACTCATGAGTAGGTTTGATACTTATCGTTAAAGATCTCTAGCATGGTACTCCATCTTCTAATTGATTCAGGTTCAAGTGATTGGTACCAGCTCTCTACCTCTTTCACAAGTGTTCTTGGGAACAACTTCAACTTCTACCAGTCATTTTCAGTGTTCTATAAGGTGCATACATCATGGAAAGCTTGAAGGTGATGTTGTGGATTAGCATTATAACCACCTTTGAATCTTGACATGTTGTTCATATCGAGCTATTTAATATAGTTATCCCTCACGTGCCTAGTTGGAATGTGTACAAATTCCTATATGTTAATCATACTTCGAGTAGTCATCAGGGGTTTATCATCCTAATCAGTGAAACATAACCAAATTTGGGCTTCAAGGTCTCAATTGCAAATTCACCTAAGTGTGATAACTTGGTAAATTTTTTCTATTGAGACTATGCTCCCCACTACTAGGACTATGCTCTAGAGCGTAGTCAACATAGTTGGCAAAAATAGCCCAAATTTACAAGATTTTTCTAAGTGTCGACAGTTGTTGTAAAATTTTCTAAGTGTCCTGACTATGCTCTCCCCATCAGGACTACGCTCTAGAGTGTAGTTAGTGTAGTCAACATAGGAATAACTAGTTTTACAAATTTTCCTAAGTGTCAAGGCAGGAGCTACTAAGTTTAGTTAGCATGGAAGAAACAATTCGGAAAATTTTCTAACTTCTAAGGCTATGCTCCCTACTACGCTCTAAAGCGTAGTCAACGTAGTCTACATAAGAACATTAATTTTTGCTAGATTTTTCTAAGTGTCAAGGCTATGCTTTCCCTACTGGGACTACACTCTAGAGCATAGTTAGTGTAGTCTACACTAGGCCTCATCTTTTGGCAAAATTTGCCTAACTATTGGGACTACACTCTCAAGCGTAGTTAATGTAGTCATGCAAAACTACCTCCAAAAGCCTCCAAAGCTCAACACCGGCCAGCATCTTAACTCCAACATTCCCTCGACAAGCAAGATTAGCAATTTGCATTTCATTTGCATCCCCATTTGTCCTAAAATTATACCTATGCTCAACACCACCTGAGAGAGTGGACAGCATAGTCCCAGAGCATAGTCTCCAAAATTGCATAATTTTGCATTATTTTTAGGTACATGGTGGTTTGTTTGTCATTCACATTTGTTGTCTTGACAATGTAGTTATAATTTGGTAGTCTCATGAGGTCCATTGAAGCACACTAGCAAAACACCATTTGCTTCAATGGAAGTGTAGTTGGGGCTATCGTAGTCCCAACTACCCCTTGCGACATGGCACCCAATCCATGACTCATGCTAACACTAGTCCTATAAATATCCTAGAACCTCACATTTTAGGGGTTGGAAAATCAAAAGCAAGGTTGGCATTTAAAGTCATCGATTGACATTTCAGCACTTAACAAACTCAAAGCGCATTTGGCATTCCTAGGCAAACATCGTTGTACACTACCTAGCACATCACTGACCATTGTAGCTCGTAGGACACCATGACAACCAACCAAGTAGGCCCAAACTTCACAGTGGACATTAGTTTTCATAGCCTAGATGACCTGAGACTATGACTACACTTGCCTACTATGTTTATCTGTACACCGTGTACCTCCTCAACTCCCTTTGTAGTTAACTATGCTCCCCTCATTTAAGGTGGTGCCAATTTCTCTCTTGCTCATTCTTCGATCATTTTTTACCATTTTACTTGCATTCTAGCATTTAAATGGCATTTCTCACTATTCTCTTTCATCAATGCACACATTTATATCCTCATCTTGCACCATGACCCTTGACTATTGATGAGTCCCCAATATCAAACCCTCAATATCAGATACGCGATATTGCATTGGCCAAGCAACATTGGGCATGCGATGTCGAAACCTGTCTCATTGTCTATAAATAAGGGATAGGGGTGCTTGGTTTTGCATAGTAATTTTTTAGTCCCTTAGCTAAAATCTTGTAGTTTTTCTATTCCAGAGTTAGAATTATTTTTGAGTGCCCGCAATAGGAGTCATAGAGTGAACGGATCTTTATTCAAGCATCGTGTACCTGAGCACATCTTGTGTCCACAAATAAAGACAAACTTTTTGATAAACCTTGCAACATTCAAAATAGATTAACTATTAAATTTAATGTTATTTACTATTATTTGATGCTCTCATTAGTTAATCAATGTTATTTTTTTAGAATTATTAACTATCAATGAATTAGCACACTCAGCATGACCACTTTGAGCATACGTGGAACACTTGGTAACCTAGTAATGACTAGTGTTTGGTAATCCTAGTAGTATTACACTAGTTCAGGATGTGTTCAAAGAGTGGAAATGGATGCTGGTGATAGGATTTGATCAATACTAGAGTTATAGAAAGCCATTAGTCAATTCAATCTTTTCATTTCACACACTTAGGAGACTAAGATAGAAAATATAAAAAACATAAAAAATCATATACCTCGAGTTTACTTAACTATGCAATTATGCCTTACTAGTAAGCCTAGGAAGACAACAACTATATAACTCATCCTTATTTTGTGTAGGTGCATAAGCACTTAATCCTCAAAGTTCAACCAAATCGCATGTGAATGCTCGTATTTGTATGGTTGGGCATAGGGGTACCTTGTCGCTCATCATTGGCACCGTTGCCAGGGATGCTGTTGTTTGTGCGCTGATTAGAACTTAGGAAATCCTTCCATCTTTGGAACAAACCCTTAAGGTCAACTATCCTACAATCACCAAAAAAGAGTACCGCATACTGAGTAATCAATCATGTCTCCTTCTTATGAGAGTGCTTCACCAACTAGGTCTAATACCATGAACAATTAGAGGCAAGGTGCATAAGATGATCCTCCAGTGCCCCAACAGTTTCGCATGGTATACACTCATCATGATGAGTATGTACCAGTTTTTACCTTTATCCTCCACCAAGATGAATAGTTGCAATGGTGTAATTTAGAAGGTAACATAGTGTTACCTCTCGATCACTCAATCCCAAGCATGCTTCTTTGTGCTCTCACACAAATTAGTATGTAGCACTTACAGTCAGAATACATTGTGGATTAATAAGATTTGAGATATTATCCACCCACAGAGACACAACACTAGAGGGATCTACAACAAGAAAGACATTATGAATCCATGAAGGGGAAGTGGTCTTAAGATGTCCCATATGTCCTGAGTAAAAACAACAGTGGTGAACCTGTCTCGGGAGGTTTTCCACAAAATGATGTTCCTCTCTCTGACTTTGGTCAAGGAGATGGGTATTAGAATCTTCACTTAACTATTCATAACCTAGGTTCTAGTACCAACAAACACAAAGGGTCCAAAAAAGGAACACGAACGCATGATAATGATGGACATCAAGATCATAACTGTGACCAAGGCTATGACCATTGAAGAGAGGATGGCAAGCACAGACATGGAGCTAGTCCTCCTTCCTCTTCACCTTCATCATCTTCTTCCTCCTTTCCTTTAGGATCTAAACGTAGTCAGAGAGGGCGAGACCATTGGGACAATGGTAGGAAAAATAGAAATCACTAACAAAATAGTAGAGAAAGGGGGCAAGGGCATTCCAGAAAGACACATCACGTAAGAAGGGAGATTAGGGAACACCATAGGCAACATGATCACAACGAACCCCTACTCGCCACCCAAAGTATATTAAATATAATAGAGGCTGTTAGGATTCCAACAAGGCAACAAAAAGATAGTAGGATTAAAAGAATAGACATGAATAACATTACATGATTTCAAGGGGGACACAATGCTAATCCTCAAAACCATTTACAAGCATTCCACAATGCATGTACCTTGCGGAATATAGAAAATGAGTGGTAAAGCTAAAGGTGTTTCCACAAACACTAATCAAGGAAGCAAAAATCTGGTATTGGTCCTTAGAACCAGAATATATTTGTCGATGGAGTACCATGTTAGAGTTATTTAATGATAAGTATCAAACGTACTTCTGAGTATCCAACCTATGTAAGCAAATCCAAGGACAAAAACAACGAGGACACAAACCCTTGGATGCTGCCATTAGCTGATATTATTCATTATTACATCATTGCTCTGGCCATGGTTACTCACAAAAGGAACAACTAGGCCACCTCATAGATGGGCTTAGGAACAAAATGCGAAGAAACCTTGGGACTTATGCCCAAGGAAGGCTATCTAAGATCAAAGTCCAAATACAAAGATTTTTGGAGTGAGTTGCCAAAGAGGAAGATGAGCTGACAAAAAGAGAAAGTGCAGAAAAGTACAATAGAGATCCTTCCCTCTGAAAGAAGGAAACTAGATTTTGTGAAAATGAAGAAGAGTCACCACTTGAGGAGATGATGAATGGAAAAACTTTGCTCATTCAAAAATTTGCATCAGAAGTATCGGCAAAGGTGGACCAAATGTGGGACTACCTAGACGAAAAATTTCAAACTGTCCTAAAAATAGTAGAGGAGTCTAGAGAATAGAGTAGTAACCAAGAAAGAAGAAAAAAGAAAGAATTTGAGTATGCATGTAACAAGGGTAAGGGCTGAAACACCAAAAAATTTCAGGTCTTGGCATCTCAACTGCAGATTTTTCTAAGAGTCAGAGCGATGGCATTTTCTACACCCTACTACGCTATGGAGCATAGTGTAGCATAGCGCTACAGTGTACCACTCTACTACGCTATGTAGCATGATGTAGCATAGTGCTACAGTGCATTGCATAACACTACAGTGCACCACTCTGCTACACTATGTAGCGTAGGGTAGCATAGCGCTACAATGTAACAGCCTGTTACGCTGCATAGCGTAGCACAGCACTAACTACCAGATTTGCACAATTTTTCTAAGTGTCAGAACGATGGCACTTTCTAGACCCTGTTATGCTACGTAGCGTAGCGTAGCATAGCATAATACCAACTTCTAGATTTGCGAGATTTTTCTAAATGTTAGAATGATGGTACTTTCTACACCCTGCTACACTATGTAGCATAGCATAGTATAGCACTACAATGCAATACCCGGCGCTACAGTGCAACATCCACTACTACATTGCAACGTAGCACTATAGTGTAACACCCACTACACTACCATGTGGCACTTGATCTGCATTTTGGGCTAACCTTAGCCCTATAAATACCTCTACACCCTCTTTTTCTGGAAGGAGAAAAAAGGGGAGAGTTTCAATTTCTTTACCAGCAAGGTGGTTGGCATTTCCATTTAGGCATTTGGCATTTGGCATCTTGGCATCTAGCTCCATGGGCAAACAAGATCTAGAGCATACCACAATGACCCAGCAGGCACAGTTTATCACAGTGAGCACCAGATTTCACAACCTAACACCACTGAGGTTGTGATTGTGTTCCTACTATGCCTATTGTACACTTTGTATACCTGTATCCCTTTTTTGGGATGATGCATCTTTCTATTCAAACTCTCTATTTTTCTGATTACAACATTTATTTTTTTTAGCATTGTAAAGTGTTCAATCATGTCTACTATTCCATTACGTGCCTTAGCACATTTCCACTGCTATGCACATCACGTTTTCTTTATTTTACCACCATGTGTTCCATTTAAAATCATTGTTTGCAAAAAGGATTATTGTACATTAGTTAAGTCCCTGTCTGATCAACCAGACCATTTAGGGTGCCCCGTTTCCATTTTATCTAGCATGGCCCTCACATGGATTTGAGGTTAGGCTGTGCACCCGAAGACCTCTCAGTGTTTCCAGTCACTGACGTTTTCTGTTGCTACAGTTTTTGGTGCTAGAAGGAGGGCTTGAACCATTTTTGTCTGCATTTTTTATGAACACTTGGTTAAAACTCTGGATGTTCTAGAAGGCATAACAAATTCCCAGAGCGTAGCAAGCTCCAGCGTAGCGAGTGTAGCACCAGAGTGTGCCATTTTTAGCAATTTTTACACTTATCATTTTTTTTGCATTTTCATACTTAACATTTTTTCTGCATTTTTACACTTAGCCCTTTTTCTGCTACTCGCAAATTTAGTCATTTTTTTCTATTGTTTTCAGAGTTAGCCATTTTCTGCAAATAGAAACTCTCACAACCTAATCTATGAATATGAATCTAGATCAACCTTCCATGTTGGTGTCTAACACATTTGATACCACAATCCAGCCAAAGCATGTCGCATTAAGCCATGAACAATACAATTTCATTTGTGCCAAAATCCAAGCAAGACTACCAGTGGATTACCTCAATTTAAAGGCAAAACAAGACTATGAACGAGTCCACTAGAATGGACAGGAGTACAACCCCTTCTTGTTTGACATAATCCCACTCACGGAGTCCTACCACCAGTTGTTGTCCCAACTCATCCATGCAAACAAGCATGATGCAAGGACAACTTATGAAGAAGCCTCACAGAATGAGGAAGATGAGTTTGAGGCCCACTCTAAGCATGAGAGCCCCCTCCATACCATCTTCCAACAACCACTCCTTGTTACAGCCCCTCCTCGGTTTGGTCCACCCATCCCCTCCAAGATAGTGACCATGCCAATTCAGCCTTCCTGGCAAGAAACTAATGCATTTTCCTAGCACTATGCTCATGCAAGGGCCACCTCCCAGCCCCAAACAACTAAGGCATCCTACATCCCACCTATCTCATCAGTGTCTGCAGTGTCCATCCAACCCACCCATGTGTGGCCCACTCCAATCACTGCACCCATCGCTTAGCCATTACATCAGCAATCATCCGCTACAACGTTAAACTGGCAACACCTATCAACTACGACTTTAAATTGGCAAACTTCACAACTAACCCAAGCCTAGCTAATGCAACCGGCTAGCACATCCCCAAGCTTGGATCAGGTATTTTAGCTAATATAAAGCTTGACGGAGGAGATCAACCGACTTAAGGTTGACTCCTCTAACACCATTAAGGTGATGGACTTCTACCAAGATGATCCCATAAGTCCTACTGTACCACCTCTAACTCTCCCAACTGGGGTCCAGCTACCACAATTCACCAAGTACAATGGAGAAAGAGATCCCAATGCACACTTGGCCACATTTCGATCTGAATGCCTACTCTTTCAAGCTTGGCCACATACCATCATACGTGTCTTCCCCATGTCACTCACGGACAAGGCCTTAGACTGGTATCATGCACTACCCAAGGCCTCAATCTTCTCTTTGGAGGATCTCATAACCAAGTTTGTGACACACTTCAGGTACAACCTAAAGCTTGAACCATTGACCAACTTATGCAAGTTAAACAGGAGCCTCTAGAGCCCATGCCAAAATTCCTCCAATGTTGGAATGTTGCATTGAGTGAAATGCATGAACCCCTAGCGGAGGCACATATACGGGCCATCTTTAAAGGTGCAGTAAATAACTTTATTAAATCCAAACTATATTATCTAGCCCCAAAGTCTCTTAGCCAAGACTTTGCCCAAGCAAGAAGCATAGAGGAAGTCGTGCAAGCTAGCAATGATCCAGCCTATGTGGCCTATAGAAACCAAGATGCTTGCAAGAAAAACACAATAGTGATAACAGTAGCCACAAGCACAAAACCAACCAACTAGGGCCCAACAGCTAAGCAGCCCAAAGCCCCAACTAACAAAATCGCCAATTTTGGCACCAACTCACCTACATTGATAGGGGCTACCCCAAGATCCAACTTTCAGCACACAGATCGCTCAAAGTATACACCACTGCCAATACAACCCTCTGAACTACTAGAGCAACTCTTGAAAGCTAGGAAAATCCACACAAACATGTATCAGCGATTACTTGCCAAAAACATTATAGGTATTGCGAACTACTAAGGAACCCTGCTTTAGCGGTGCCAAATGAGCCCCCAATTCCAAAACATTTTAAATTGAAATAATACTATCATTAGAACCAATTTCCTGGTCACAGTATAGACAACTATCGATCTTTGTAGGATGACTTGCAGAGAATGAGAGAACGTGGCCAATTGGTGATCAACATGGTGAGTCAATCTAACACAGATGATGCCTCCTATGTCATAAACTCAATTAGCATAGGTGGCAAGCCCAAACCTGTGCAACAACCTTTTGTGATCCGTGTGCCTCCTAACAAGGCAAAGGTCCCCGTAGCCTCCACAAGCAAGAGGCCTCCCTTTGTTTTCAAAGTGCCACCTCAGGCACCCACAACATCCTTTGTGGTCAAGGTTCAACAACAATCATCTACTAAGACGTTAAACTAGCATGACATAGCAACAACAACCGCTAGGTGATCTTTTTTCATCAAGGTTCCACAACAAGTTAGTCACACAACAACTCCTAAGCCACCCTTTGTCATAAGAGTTCCACAACGTGATGACCCCTCACCTACCCAAAGCCCAACAGTGGGTAACATCTCCATCCCTCCTCCTTCAAGGGTTGACCCCACTAGCAACTTGGGTAGGCCCACCAAATGGCAATGCAAGAGGACAAATGAGCACCTCGCAACCCCCATGGCTAAAGCAAATGCCACAACCAGCAAACAAAAACTAAACACTGGGGCCCCTACCCCCAAACAGGCCAAGCAAACCAAGCTCAAGTCCCATTTCCGGGAGACCTGTCTTTCAAGCCACACGGAGGAAGTCAAAGCCAACACAACAGCCAATGACAAGGACTTTGTAGCTACATTAACACAGGTAAAACAAGCACTCAAGAAAAAGAACATAAAATTGAGCTTATACGACCTAGTCATAACTTCATCTACTCACTGCCAAGCATTGGCCAAGATCTTGGCCTCCATTCCTGTTACGGAGGACATCCCTGTAGATGAGGCATCCATACATGCAATGATGTTACCCCCTACATCACAAGAATCAGGTTCAACATTCCTAGTATTCTATGACAATGCAGTCAAAGTTAACCCCAAAAGAGGGGAGGTCACTACAGCTCCACTATCCATTAGCATACGTGTTGGACAATGCACCATCTGCAAAGTGCATGTTGATGATGGTGTAGCAAAAAATGTAGTCTTGTACTCCGTCATTGACAAGCTAGGCCTGGCAGATGAAATTAGGCCAACTAAAACCACATGTCTAAAATCCTTCAATGGATCATGTGTCACAGTCAAGGGTACAATCAACTTAGCCTTTGTTACAGGAGAGCAATTCCCCACTAGTGAAAATTTCATTGTCATAGAAGAGATGTTAGGTTTCAACATGATTCTAGGCAGGCCTTGGCTAGCCCAACTAAGGACCATCTCCTCTCCCATCCACCAAGAAATCCACCTTCCATACGAAGGTGGTCAAGTTATCATCCATGGTGATAATGCTTCCTCTTCGACTATCCATGACATAGACATGGCGCAAGTTTTAGAAGAAGAGTTTCTTGGTGGTACACCTATAACAACCAATGCAGCGCCTAAGGCTAACACACTTGAATGAGTGGTTGAAGCCAATAGCTTCTAAGAAGATCCTAAGCCTTGCACACTTCCTAATCCATGCCCAGTTAGGAAGCAACTACATGACCAAGACTTTCCCTTGGCCAAAAATGTGCTAGATACTTGCCTACCCTTTGCCTCCACTTGCCATGTATTTTTTACATTCATTTACATCACACTAGCCTACACATTTACATTTTTCCTACTTACTTAGATTAGGCATTTCATTTTGTTTGCATATTTGTTTACTTTGTTTATGCATCCATCTACTTAGCTTACGCATTACATCTAAAAACGTCAAAAACAAAAAAAAAACTATAAAACACAAAACTACAAAAACACATGGCCCGAAAAGGCCTTAAACTAAACTATGACCCAAAATGGTCTAAAACTATCACTTTTTGCATTGTTTTCCTTTCATTCATACATTTTAACCCTGTTTACGACAAGTGTTGCTTGATGTTGTTTTCTTTCTAGTTCATTTTTTGCATGATCTTATAGGCACACAGCATAACTACACATCCAGCATTGCACCTTATACAAGCAAGGTAAGCACCAGTCCGCTATGACTATAAACTGGCAAAGATAGTCCACTATGACTATAAACTGGCACAGCTCATCCTTGGGTCATGACGTTAAACTGGCACAACATCCATTGTCCGCTACGACATTAAACTAGCATCCAACAGTTTGCTAAGACTATAAACTAGCACATCACGGTCTGCCAGGACCTTAAACTGGGTTCACAGTTTGTCAGGACTTTAAACTATCATGTAGCTGATCTGATCTGAACACTTGCCATTGCCTTGGGAGTACTCACAACATCATCGCCTCCCATCATTCTGGTGATTCTTTTGGATCACTTGCCATTAGTACAGCATTCAGAACACTTAGAGCATCATCGCCCTGGCACTTTCATCCACTTCCTGAGCACTTGTGACTGGCATAGCATTCAACACATTTGCAGCGTCTTCATAGTTTTTCACCTACAGCATCTTCACATTTGGCATTTGCACTTACATTTCACATTTTTTGGTTTTCTTTTCCTCTCTAAGTTGTGTTTGCAGGGTGAAGCCTTGGAGGGGGTTGTGCAAAGGTGCATCTCATTGTAGCAGCAAGTCACCACATTACTTTGATGTGCATGATGGGACTAGTTGAGCTACTCAAGAGTGCACATCCCCCTCATCCCTATTACAACCTATGCACATCCATTTCTTCATCCTAATATCCTCTCATCCTCCCCATACTCATGATTTCACACTCCTCTGATGCATATGCACTGTGATACACATGGCATTCCCTTCACATCAACTATAGAACCCATGGTTAATGTAACACAATTCATCCTATGGGACACCTCTATTGCATGATAAAGGCCTAAGCAGATGTAACATGAATCATCCCTGGGAGGAAACATCTATCCTATAGATGCAATGTGATGCATCAAAACAAAGTCCATCTTCTCAATGACCAACTTGCAGCTAACATTCAGTAGTAAGTCGAACCCAAAGAAGGTTCGCCTCATGCAAAAAAAAAAATTAATCAACAACGTTGCAGCTTTGCAATTGACCCATCCTTGGATCAACTTTGACCCTTCCATGAGTACTCTGATGAAAGGTTAATGTTTCAGGGGAAAACCACATTATGCCATGGTGACTATCAACAATGTTGAATTTTCATATTACATCATGATCCACTATTTGCATTTCATTCCCACCATTTAAATTTCATCTCCTTAGCATTTCTTATACCCCTTATCCCCTAACATAACCTTATTCTCGTAACACTCTTGAGCAAGATAAAATGACATCCGATCTTGTGCTGAAAAATGACGTTGGTGACATGTTTGTTGTGGTGTTTTGTAATTCTTTGTCGACATCTTTCGGGCCACTCCTCTAGACATCAACAAAGAGGGGACATTGAAACACCACAAAATTTTGGGTCTCAGCATCTTGACTACAAATTTTTCTAAGTGTCAGAGCAATGGCACTTTCTGCACCCTACTACGCTATGTAGCATAGCGTAGCGTAGCGCTACAGTGCACCACCCTGCTATGCTATGTAGTGTAGCATAGCATTATAATGCACCACCCTACTACGCTATATAGCGTAGCACTACAATGTAACAACCTGTTATGCTACGTAGCGTAGCGTAGCACAGCACAACACTAACTGCCAAATTTGCAAGATTTTTCTAAGTGTCAGAACGATGGCACTTTCTAGACCCTGCTATGCTACGTAGCGTAGCATAGCATAGAAAAACACCAACTACAAGATTTGTAAGATTTTTCTAAGTGTCAAAATGATGATACTTTCTACACCTTGCTATGCTATGTAGCGTAGCGCTACAGTGCAATACCCATTGCTACAATGCGTAGCGTAGTACTACAATGCAACACCCAATGCTACAGTGCAACGTAGCACTACAGTGTAACACCCACCACACTGCCACGTGGCACCTCATCCACATTTTGGATTAACCCTACCCCTATAAATACCTCTGCACCCTCTTTTTCTGGGAGGAAAAAAAAGGGGGGAGTTTCAATTTCTTTACCAGCAAGGTAGTTGGCATTTCCATTTAGGCATTTGGCATTTTGGCATCTTGGAATCTAGCTCCGTGGGTGAACAAGACCCAAAGCATACCACACCGACCCAGCAGGCATAGTTTATCACAATGAGCACCATATTTCATAGCCCAACACCACCGAGGCTGTGATTGTGTTCCTACTGTGCCTATTGTACACTCTATATACCTATACCCCTTTGCTGGGGTGGTGCATTTTTCTATTCAAACTCTCTATTTGTCTGATTACAGCATTTATTTTTTTAGCATTGTAAAGCATTCAATCTAGTCTAATTTTCTATTACGCACCTTAGCACATTTCCACTACTGTGCACATGACGTTTTCTTTATTCTACCACCAGGTGTTCCATTTAAAATCATTTTTTTCAAAAAGGGTTATTGTACACCAATTAAGTCCCTATCTGATCAACTAGACCATTCAAGGCCCCCCTTTTCTATTTTATCCAGCATGGAACTCACACGTATTCAGGGTTAGGCTATGTGCCCAAAGAACTCTCGGTGTTTCCAATCACCAACATTTTTTGTTACTACAAGGGCAAGGTTGCCATCATTGAAGAGGTTGTGGATTCAAACACAGACAATGATGGAGGATGTGAGATTTGCAAATATGACCATCCTAAGGGATGTTTCCCAGTAGTGTCGCATCTGCAAGAGTCTAGGATGTATGCACTAAACCCACAATTGAACAGATGAAAAACACCCAGAAGGTTACCTTATCCTCAAGGTAACCCATGGCAATTTCACCAACCCTTGACATATTATTGGAGTGGAGCTCCACCACAACTGAATGAATAGTATCAACAATGGCAACACCCACAATCATGGGGAATGCCACTACTATGTCAATAATACCTTTACTATCAACGTGATCCATATGGGTATTATGTTTAACAGCCAATCTCTCCATGTGACTCTACTAGTCACGACGCTCTCCAACCTCACTACCAAACCCCTGAGTACTATAGAACTTCTTCTTCTAGGGGTGATGTTCCACATACACACTACCTTTCTTATCTTTCTACATCTCTACCATCCTTAGCTCCATTACCACCTACTCCAACTATGCAAGGCGAGCTTCCTACCCAACTGTAGCAATGTAACACTACAAGGATTGTTAATCTTCAACCTACTATTGGTTCGAACAAACAATCAAAGAAGAGACCTTTCTCGCTCCTAAACAAAAAGAAAGACTACTAAATATGGTAAAAAAATGGTCAAAATCCTTTTCTTGGTCATATCCCAAATTAACCGAAATAGATCCTATGATATACCAACATAGAATTTACACTAATCCCTCTATAAAGCCTCGATGACAAATGCAAAGACGACTAAACCCAAAGCTTAAGCAAGTAGTTAAGGAAGAAATTGAACAACTTCTAAAGGCTAGGTTCATCTACCCCATTGCTGATAGCAAATGGATTAGTTCATTAGTCATTGTGCCTAAAAAAGGTGGTAAATGGAGGATGTGTATAGACTTTAGGTTATTACACATTGCAACATTTAAAGATCATTTCCCATTGCCATTCGTTAACCAAGTCTTAGATACCATTGTAGGGCATTATTATTATAGTTTTCTAGATGGTTATAATGGGTACAATTAAATCCAAATAGCATCAAAAGACCAAGCCAAAACTACATTCATGAGTCCTTAGGGGACATTTGCATACAGGTAGATGTCATTTGGCTTGTGAAATGCTCCAACAACATTTCAACGTTTGGTTCTCAATATATTTCAGTATAAAATAGGGAATGGTATGGAGGTTTTTATGGATGATTTCTCCACCTATGAAGTGGACTTTGAACAAGCATTGGACCAATTAGAATAAGTGCTAAAATGATGTGTTGAAACCAACCTAAGGCTCAATTGGTAGGAAAGCCACTTAATTGGCAAAAACTCCCTATAAGCTATTCTTCCTATCAGTTAATGTATGGTAAACTTCCAACACTTCTCATCCAAGTTGAGCTTTGTACACTATCTACAGCATGTGACCTTAACCTTGACCTTGATCTAGCACAAAAAGAATGGTTAATGAATCTTAACTTGCTAGATGAAAATCAATTAGTCGTCCTATCATCCAATGAATTGCACAAGGCCTTCAAAAAATAATGTCATGACCTAAGAATTAAAAAATTCAAATACCAACTAGGAGATAGGGTTCTTTATTAGAAGCCCGCACATGTGCCACAATGAACTAAATTTCAAATGCTGTGGGAAGAATCTTATATCATTCATGAAACTTTTCCTTTAGGGGCCATGATGATCTATAAACCTAGAAGCCCATATAAGAAATTATTGGTCAACATTCAGCAAACCAAACCTTTCCATGAGCCCAAAATATCCCGTACTAACACTACCTCTATTGATGGATAGCCCTGCTCATTATTTCGGATCTCCTACTTCCAACTTAATCATGGGGGAGATGGCCACCAATGTTAATTATTCTAAGCCCTTAGTTTCTTTTGTTTTGTTTTATTTTACACATTTTTCATTTTTACTTTTTTTTTACACCATCATTAACATTTTTACTATTTCTTTCTCTATTACATTTTGTTTGATTTATTCTTATTCATCACATAATAAGTGCTCATGATGGTAGGTTGTACTATAATGGTGTTGATTGCTATTGTTTGGTTTTTACCATTGACTTTTAATGTTGATGCTAAGATATGGTTTCTTTTGATAAAACAAGCAATGAGTCCACGTCATCCATTCATCCATTCAACTCTATGGTCTTCCTTTGTTTTGAAAATGTACTATCCCTTTTTTCTAATCAAACCTATTAATGAATTTGTGGCTTGGTATTCTTCAAACCAAGAAAATATTCAAATGGATTGAAAAGGGTGTGACTTCAAAGGGATTCGACACAATTGTGCTGGCTATTCTCTTGGATACTTGGATGCTTTTCATAGGTTTTTCACCCTTCTGTTGTCGACTAATATCAGGAAGTTAAATGAATCAGATAAGTCTTTGCATGGTGTGATTCTCACTTCAAAAAAAATTGGTGGGAATTCAAAGCACACCCCTTAGACATAATAAAGGAACATGGGCTACAAGCACTGGTTATGGCACTGGAAAGACATGTTACCCATGCCTGAAGGTTCCCTCTAAGGCCCTTCCTCACTTCCTGCTTCTCTATTCTTCTCATTTTGGGATGGCGATTGCTCTATGGAAGTATTCGTGTTGCTTCAAGAGGATGAGTTGGTCAAGTGTGTTGATGCGAGGTCACTGGATGTGGTTAGTTTTAATCTAGACTTGGACTGAATTTTATTAAGTCACCTTAACCACATAATACACAAGGGACTTTACACAACCTCAATTTCAGGATTCCATTCAATTCTCTCTTCTCTTTCCATATTGCTTCTCGTATTCTACCTCATTGCCAAGTTTATGATTAGTTTATATCTTAGTCAACGCATTGTTATTCTTTAGTAAATTCTTGTAGGTGAATTCTTAACTATTGTTTACATATGTCATTCCTAGAGCCTACAAACTCTTTGGGTTTTGGGTTTGTTAGGGCATAAAGGGCATGAGCCTGCTTTGGGGAGGATCCACTAGCATTTCTTTTTGGTGCAATTGCTAAGTTCTTTCCCTTTAACATATCTTGCAATCAACTATTTTTCATTTCACCCCATCCATGACATCCATTTTTGTTTTTCTCTACCCTTCTATGCATTTTTATTGGCTTCATCGTTGTTATTTCTCTTATCTCCCTTTTTCTTTCATTTTCCATCCTAGTGCTACTGGAGATTCACTCTTAGTCATGGGGGCCTGTCGCAAATTTTTCCATTCCATTACTTATCTCACCCCTAAACCTTAGGTAGTTATCAATTACAAACCTCTAACCCAGTATCTACCATACCCACAACCTAGCCAATATGCTTCATATCGAGGCAAGGTATCAACTGTATTATATCTTATCTATCCTTGCTAATTTGTGATAGTGTTGTGTGTGCAGATGGTGATCACATGAACAATGGACTAGGATAGGAGGGAGCACTCAGGATGGATTAGAGCAAGAGCATTTACGAGAGGAACAAGATTAGTCATGTGGCCATGGACGAACAATGATGTGCACATTTTTCGACATTGGCAGCAATGCGCCTCATTTTCTTTCCTCTCTCTCTCTTCAAGCTGTCAAATGAGGTTCTGGATGTCATCTATGTATAGTGTTCACCATAATGGTTATGAACACCAATGTTGTAATATGTTTGTTGATTCATTCACTGGGCACTTTGAGTCTGTCATTCCATGTCATCGTCAGTTGTCATTCAATCAATAATCTCATACCTTTCCAATCTTTTGTAAGGAACTCAAGGATGAGTTTTTATTCCATCATGGGGGTATGATGAGTCCCTCATATCGAACCCGTAATATCAGATATGTGATATCGAATCAGCCAAGTGACATTGGACATGTGGTGTTGGACCCAATCTCATTGTCTATAAATAAGGGATAGGGACACTTGGTTTTGCATAGTAATTTTTTAGTCCCTTAGCCAAACTCTTGTAGCTTTTCTCTTCTAGAGTTAGAATTATTTCTAAGTGCCCGCTATAAGAGTCATAGAGTGAACAAATCTTTATTTAAGCATCATGTACCTGAGCACACCTTATGTCCAGAAATAAAGACAAACTTTGTGATAAACCTTGTAACATTCAAAATAGCTTAACTATTGAATTTAATGTTATTTACTATTATTTGATGCTCTCATTAGTTAATCAATGTTATTTCTTTATAATTATTAACTATCAATGAATTAGCACACTCAGCATGACCACTTCAAGCATACATGAAACACTTTGTAACCTAGTAATCACTAGCATTTGGTTATCCTAGTAGTGTTACACTAGTTCAAGATGTGTCCAAAGAGCAGGAACAGATGCTGGTGATAGGATTCAATCAACACTAGAGTTATAGAAACCCATTAGTCAATTCAATCTTTTCATTTCACACACTTAGGTGACTAAGATAGAAAATATAAAAAACATAAAAAATCATATACCTCGAGTTTACTTAACCATACAATTGTGCCTTACAAGTAAGCTTGGAAAGACAATGAATATATAACTCATCCTTGTTCTGTGTAGGTGCATAAGCACATAATCCTCGAAGTTTGACTAGATCGCATGTGAACACTTGTATTCATATGGTTGGGCATAGGGGTATCTTGCCGCTTATCAACTATGCTCACCCATGTGGGCACTACAGACACTGCAAATGCTATGCAAACCTTTAACACCCATTTTGTTGTAACACCTATAAGTCTCAATTCAATTGACAAGACCATTCAAGGCACCTCACTTACATTCCTAGCAAGCCCTCATGCGGATGCAGGTCAAGACTATACGACCGCAAACCTCTCAGTGTCTAGTTCCAACCTTTGACATTTTCAGTTGCTATAGTTTTCTGGTGCTAGAAGGAGGGCCTTCACCATTTTGTTCTTTAGCCATCCCTTAGTTGTTGCCTTATGTGCTCTCTACACCATTAGTGTAGACTGGACCCCATAGTCAATTCCCTTGGAACCCCTCCTGATAACACTAAATCACATACTTTACACTTAACCAAACTCTAGTTGTTTGACAAAGCATAACTAGCTCTAATGTAGTGAGTGTAGTCGACTTTGAGCGTAGTCCCAGATTTAGTCACTTTTTAGTAACTTACACTTAGTCATTTTTTCCATGCATTCGAGAGTTAGTCATTTTTTTGTGTTTTTATACGTAGTCATTTTTCTATGCTTTTACACTTAGCCATTTTTTCAACAATTTTATACTTAGTCATTTTTTTTTGCATTCTCACACTTAGTCATTTTGTTTTAGCTTTTACAAACAGCAACTCTTTGCATTCTATTTTTGCATCATGAACCCTAAATAGCCCTTGACCTCCACCTCAAGTGTAGTTGTTGTCTGGCCTATTCAACGGGATATCATGATTGACCTTCCTGGGGCTAGGGGCCTTATCCAAGTAGAGAGGTAATCTCTCAAGCAGTGAAACCTACCTCTAAACTTCATGGTGCTCAATGATGAGCAATATAACTTAGTTTATATAAAGCTCTAGGTAAGTTTGTACATAGACTACCAAGAAATGGAAGTCAAATGTAGTTTAGAGCTTATGTACCAAAACAAGAGGGAGTGTTTTCCTTCTAATTTTGACTTTATTCTACTCACAGAGGCCTACTAGTGGCTTCTAGACAATCTCATCTGAAGCATAGTTCATGAGGTAGGGATTGACTATGAGGAGCCCCTGCAGGAGGATCTAGATACGTTTGAAGCTTGATCTAAGCATGACAACTTACTTCATGTCGTGTTCTAGTAGACAGCCTCCGCTCTCATGCCTCCACTACCTCACTAATCTATCTTTCTAGAGATAGTCATCAACTAGGTGTTACCACCTAGGTCCATGCTTGTGGTGGTGACCCACCAAACATAGCAGACATGCCAAGAGTTTTTCTTCCTTTTATCTTTCCTGTTAGCATGCCTTTTTTCATAACTTCGTGGCCTATGCAATCTTCATAGCTTACCTAGCCTATGCAACCTTCTATGCCTTTGAATGTTGCACCTATGCAACCTTATGTGCACACCATGCACATGTCTCAACTGCATATGGCTTTGGTGTCATTTGCCTCATTGCCTATCATGCCTTAACCACATACAACTTGTGCATCATTCATCTTGTTGCTTGTCATGTCAGTATCCTTTGCAATTGCCCAATCCACAAACACATGGTGGAGGCCAAGGGTTGTGTCTGTGGCACAACCCATACAATAAGCATCACATGTGGTCACACAACCCAAAACTAGATCATAGGCCACCCAAACAACATAGCAGGTGGCATAACTAACACAGCCCACCGCAACCATACCCAACTTGGATCAAGCATTCTAACTGATCCAAAGCCTCACTGAAGAGGTCAAGCGACTCAAGGCCACCTCCTTTGAAACCATCCATGTGATGGAATTTTACCAAGATGATCCAATTAATCCTGTATTTCCATCACTGGCACTACCTACTAGGCTCCCACTACCCCAATTCACCAAATACAATAATGAAGGGGACCCTAACATCCATCTAGTGGCTTTCCAATCAAAATGCCTTCTATTGTAGGCATCGCCAAATTCCATAATCTGCATGTTTTCCATGTCTTTAACAGGCAAGATACTAAATTGGTGTTGTGCGCTCCCTAAAGCCTCCATCACTTCTTTGGAGGAATTGTTCACCTAATTCATCATGCACTTCAAGTACAACCTGAAGCATGAAGCGACCCTAGAACAATTGATGCAAGTGAAGCAAGGTCACTTAGAGCCCATGCAAAACTTCATCCAATGCTAGAGTGCATCACTCAATGAGATCCATGAGCCTATCCCAAAAATGCACCTGCTGGCCATTTTCAAAGGTGTGGTGAATGACTTCATCAAGTCAAAATCATATTACCTTGCCCCACAATCCTTAAGCCAAGCATTTGCTCAAACCAAGAGCATACAGGGTGTAGCGAATGCCAATAAGGATTTGGCCTATGTAACCTACAAAAACCTACATGCAAAAAAATAAAAAGACAAAGACAAGGATAAGAAGGTGACTACAACCATTGCAATAGTGGCTAACAAGGATAAGCCAGCCAATTCCAAAGCAATGACCAAGCCACCCAAGGCATTGACTAACAACAACAAGGTAGTTGGCTCTAGCATAGCTATAAACAACCAACCCACATCGTTAGCTACCATGGCATCAACTACCACAAGGCCTAACTTTGAGCGTAAGAATCGCTCGAAGTACACACTATTGCCCATTAAGCGATCGAAGCTTTTAGACCAACTACTTTACATTGGATGCATTCAATATGAGTAGATGTCTGAGGATGCTCATAAGTACCATGACCAATATTGTGAGCTCTTCAAAAGTCCTTCAACCGCACTACCTAATGAGCCTCTAGTCCCTAAGCATTTCAAATTGGACCAATTTTACCAATATCATCAATTGCAATGTCATGATACGAACTTTTGCATGGCATTGTAGGATGATATACAATGCATGATTGACAAGGGCAAGTTGGTCCTTAACACAACCAACCCAGTGTGCCCCCAAATCTAATCAACGGGGGTTTACAAGAATCCTCTCAACGTAGCCAATATAGGGTACATCATCAATGCTATCAGCATTAGTGACAATGCAGAATTAGTGCAAGAACCATTCATGCTTCGTGCATCCTCTAATGACGTTGGGACCTTCTTGTCCTTAAACAATTCGAGGATCCCCTTTGTTGTTAGGGCATCACCTCAAGCATCCATAACATCCTTTATGATCAAGGCCAGAAAGCACGTTACAATGAAAACAACCTAATCACCCTTCATCGTAAGGGTGTCATAATGTGCAAACTCCCTACCTACCTAGAGTCTGGTGGTGGGCAATGCAATAGTCCCTATTCACCCAAGGCCCCATCCTACATCCAATACCAATAAGAAATCAAGATGGCAACCCGAGAGGCCCAACGAGTGCCTCATCAATCAAATGCTTAGGCAAAACCAAGAGCAAAGGGCACTAGGACCACCAAAGCCTATTCCCCTATCTTCTATCCCAATGGCCCAACCAACCAATGAGGCCATAGCAACAAGCAACCAACAATGGAGCACTAAGGCTCCAACAATTAGCAAACCACAATGGAGCACCGAGGCTCCAAAGTAAGAAAAATAAGCAAAGCCTAAATCTCCTCCACAAGAGATTCATCTCTTGAGCCACATGGAGGAGATGAAGGCCAACAACAAAGTAGCAAATAGTGGAAGAGACTTCCTTGACACATTGGCACAAGTCAAGCAGGCTTTGAAATAGAAAAACACAACTTGAAGCCTGTATGACCTGATAATAACCTCCTCTACCCACTACAAGGCATTGGTCCACATGTTGACCTCTATCCCTGTTGTGAAGGACATCCTAGTGGATGAATAATCCATCCACGCTGTGATGTTGCCTCCTCCCCCACAAGAATCGAGCTCAACGTCCCTAGCATTTCATAATGAGGTAATTAAGATGAACCCTGAGAAGGGTCAAGTCATTACTACATCGATGTTCATCACAATCCATGTGGGGCAATGCAGAATCCACAAGGTGCATGTTAACAATAGGGCAACAACAAATGTCATCCCATACATAGTCATGGATAAGTTTAGTCTTGTTGACAAACAAATAAAGATAACATGTCTAAAATCCTTTAATGGATTGTGTGTCATCATAAGGGGAATAGTCATGACAACCTTTGTGGTAGGGGAGCAATTCCCCACCACCACTAAATTCATTGTAGTTGAGAAGATGCCAGGTTTCAACCTTATCTTAGGTAGGCCTTGGTTAGCACAACTACATGTTGTCTCCTCCCCTATCCATCTAAAAATCCACCTTCCATATGAAGATGAGAAGGTTATCATATATGGTGACAATGTAGCCCCTCTGACCGTTAGCAATGTTGACACTGAATAAGGGTTAGAGGTGGAGTTCCCCGATGACACACCTCCCATGAAGGATGAAGGCGAAAAATGTGAAGCAAAGCAACCTAAGAAGCCAATGAAATCCCCTAACCTTCCAAAGGAAGCTTTGTGGGTAGAATTTCCCTTCAACATAGCTAATGAAGATCAAGGTAAACACCGTATCGTACCATCTAGGCCCTACACACCCCCTAACCCACACTAAATTAGGAAACAACTGAATGACTAAGGCATCCCCTTGGTCCAAATAGGTGTTGGATGCCTACCCACCCCACTTCTGCATGCTTTGCTTGTTCACATTTTGTTTCATTTTTACGTTAGCTTAATTGTTCACATTTTTGCATTGTTCGCCTTGCATTTATTTCTTCTATTTGTGCATTTTCACTAAATTTACATTTTCACTTAGTCACTTTTTAGTAGTTGGTTTACACATAAAAATGGCAAAAGCATAAAAATCATAAAACTAAAAATCCCAAAAACAACAGCTTGCCATGGCCTTAAACTGGCTCACCATGGCCTGAAAAGGCCTTAAACTATCACACAACCTGCCAAGGCCTAAAACTAGTAATCTTTTTCCCTTCAATGCATGGCCCTCCATGGCCTAAAACTAGCATCACATGATCCACCATGACTTAAAACTCACTAAGACCTAGAATGGCCTAAAATTATCGAAATGTTATTTACACACACAACCTGAAATGGATCAAAACTAGCAATCACTACAGCCTAATCGCATCAACCCATTGCATCATTAACATCAAACACATAGCAAATAAATACAAAAGTCTACTCATCACACACTTCGTGTAGTAAAAATCTACTACATCTCATAAAAAATAACAATACATTGCATGATCATCTGCATTACATAGCAAAATATGCAAAAATACAAAAATGCCCAATGGCAAGGCTACATCACGATCTACTTAACCTATGGTACAAGATGGGAGTTGTGGTTCATCCTCATCCGCTGCACTGCTAAGGCTTGCAGCATTGCTTGGTGCCTATCAATAACAACAACAACAATAATAAGATAGAAATTTGTAAGCGAGAGTGCAACGTGCAACCTAACAGAAAAGGCATAAAAAGAACATAAAGAACTAACCTAAGAGGGTTCTACATAAACCATGTTTGTAGGTAGGCCATCAAGACCCTTCTCCAAGCATCAAAGGATCTCAGCCTCTAATAACTGTCTAATCCTCCTAGTTGAAGTCAACATCGGCAAGGGTCTTATCTTCGTCCATGGCAGTCCATGCGAGTAGCTACATAGAAAAGGTGGCAGATGAATTCTTCCCTAAAGTCATGATAATCTCTCACTATGGGGAACCACCAACCACTGTGTGGCAACTGAATATCTCGAAGGCCTAACTCCCACCAATCACCTCAATGAACATCTTGAGGCGATGGGCATTAATGGACTCTTCCCTGAGCTATTGCAGATATGCATCTTGCTCACACTTCTGGTGGTGTTTGTGGTCTTTCTATGTATGCCCCCACTTGCACACCTTAGTACTAAAATTTTTCCAATCTTGGCCCTTCCAGGAAAGTAGATCCATTTGTAGCCTCTACTCGATGATCTCCTAAGTAGCCTCATTCTTGGCCCAAATCGCCAACCAATACGTAGTGTAATCCATCTCTACATTCTGCCAGGTACTATCTCCCCATGCCCAAGCTAACAAAAAATCATATCAAGACTAGAGGTCCTTGATCTTCATGTGCTAGCTCACCATTGTCTCCTCAAGCTCATGCATGCATTTCCATAGGTGCTCATTCGAGCACCTGTAGCTCCATAATGCTTTTTCATAGGAAAGCATGAACTTACTAACTACCTCATACATATGACAATGCACTTGCTCCACTTCAAGAGGGTACTCAGGTATGGCATCCACCTTAGCCACCTAGTTCAAATCCTAGCTTTTCTTAGAACCTGTTGGCATACATGCAAGCAAATCAACATTAGCTGCAGACTAAGTGTAAAATTGGTAAAGAAACATAAGCAAAACAACATCATATGCATACTAAGCTCAGGATCTACCTACTATATGCAGTCTACCATATCCTCAACAATGCCTTCCATGAAGGCAAACTTGTCTAGTGTCTCTACCCACAACTCCATGCAGTAAGCAGGTGCAAGTAGTGGACCGCTGGCAAGTGCTCCTAAGGCTGCATAACAACAATACTTAACAACAATAAAATAGCCAAATATGTAAGAGCAAAAGAGCGACAACAGATGGCAACTTAAAACACTTATCAAGAAAGCCCTCAAGTGTGAGAGCAGGGGGATCTCTTAGCTACACACCATCAAAGAGGTTGGTAAAATCACCTTCATCAAGGTGGAATAGCCCCTCTGCATCAAACTAATAGAATGTCTCCATGGCCTCATGCAGCTCTTCTCTATGTGCCTCCTCTTCCTTAGCTTAAGAAGGGACCATCTCTGCCACTGCTGTCATCGCTGCTTCAGCAGTTCTCTCACTTAACTCAAAAACATAGCATGTTAGCATTAGCATAACATAAAACAAAAACATATATATA
>MNCI01019413.1:256956-281112 GCA_015680685.1 Gnetum montanum | reverse complement strand
ATGTATGTATGTATGTATGTATGTATGTATGTATGTATACTAACCTGCAACATCCATGCACAAGCTTGGGATTTTGAGATGGATCTTCTTGGTGCTTGCCTGTCCAACCACAGGGACAGCCTCCTCTATCAGTGTAGTCTCTTGATCTTTGCCTTGGAAGGCCCCAACATTTCTAAAATGTAATGGTTGGCCTTGTTTGCATCCCCAATAATAACTAGGGGATACTCACCCATGTTGTCACAAGAATAATGTGACCGTGACTACCCCAGATGGCCTTTGGTCGTAACTGAGTATGATTCATCGATCCCCTCTAGGGGGTCCTACATGTGAATGGTTGTGAACAAGTGCTTGACCCAAGGCTTGGAAAAGTGCTCACAATCTTGCACTATCCAATGCCTGCTATCTTTGACCACCAAAAACTCTATGAACCTTCACAAATATGTTGTGAAGAATGTGAAGTGTACGTGAGACCTCGACTAGAGGTTGTAGCGAAGTTTGATGATCTTTGCTTGCAATCTAATGGTGATGTAGGAGGCATAGTTAAACCTCATGCCCTCCTCCAATACCTCCCTCATCACCTACACCTACTCCATCCCAAGGATTTTCCCTTGGAAAAGAAATTTTGAAAAGGCACAAGGATGAAAAAGACGGTAGTGTTTTTGGACCTCAAGCACATGCACATCTCTAATCATGATGCCTTTGTGAGGTTGGGTGGTTCCCAGCCACTTCTCGATCTCTCTTTTACCATCCACCTCTCTATTGTCCTTGTCAATAACCAATGGACCATCAAAGGAAAGGCCAAATAGGTCAACAAAGAAAGCACTACTGAGATCCAAGACTACCCTCACTCCATGTCTATGGGTGATGAGGCAATGGGCATAACTACTAAAGGAGTCCATAATGATGATCATTTCAACCACTAGAATGCTTAGGCTAAGAGCCAAGAAAAGGTCCATCAACCTAGCACATGTGAGCCAATTGTTCAACATCTTTGAGGCCTAATGCACAACTAATGTTTTTCCCCCTCCATGTCACTGTACTTTATGGTGTGGGTGGCCTCACTAGGGCTTGTGGTGACCACCGTCACCTCTCTTGAAGAAACTGTAGCTACAACATAGGAAAAAACAACATTAGAATTATGTAAAGGAAAATCAACAAGCGAATATGATCAAATAAAAAATCCAAACAATAAATGCTTATGTGGAAAAAATGGTGTGTGCGATAGGAGTGGTGGTGCAACTGGCTTCTCGAAGTTGGGCACACCACTAGCCCATCCCTCATCAAGCCAACCATAGGTCTTGCACTGCTCAAATGCCTTTGGGTGCCAAGTGGAGTAATTCTTTAGATCATCCCCCACCTACTCAAGTATAGCCTCTTGAAAGTTTGGACTAGAGGAGAACACCTCTAGGGCAGTGTGGGTCAAGGCAAGATTCTTTTTTTCATCGTGAAGCTCCTAATCATCAACTTTGAATCTCAATATCAATATGCCCCGATTAACCCCAAGTAGTAATGTCTCGATGATAGCACCGATAGCCTCCGCTACTAAGTGTGACCACATAATCACACTAAAGTGTTGTAGTAGAAATGCCAGGAACTTAAATGCCCTGGGCTGAAACCATACCGCCTGTTGACCCACTCGCATATTCAATGTAGGCGTGTTGGGCATAAGCTCACTCATGCAACAAAGAATGCCAATGAGCTCCATAAGGACTAAGATGGGCTTTAATAAAATCCTACAATCAGATAGACAACAAATGTAGCATTAGTATATAATAGGTACATTTTGGTAAAAATACATTAAATTACGCTTAGCACACTTAGCAAAAAATTAACACCATGTAGCGTAAGTTAGGGAAAATATCCTAGGGTCCCTTTGGCCCCGCGAGTATAGGACATCAACATACACATTTAATGTGCCTAGTACTCACTAGGGTAAAGCATGTTTTCATAACATTAGCATCTCATTTCACGTGTTCACACATTTAGCACTACACTTTGCATATTTTGGTAATATGACATTAGCATTTTACATTTCACAAGTTGCACTTTCGCATAAAATTTTGAAAAAAATTCTAACTCTAAGGTACCTCTAGAAGCATAGTCCAAAAATTCTAACTTTGGAACCACTAACTACACTCTGGTAACTATAGAACATAGTCCCAAAAAAAGAAAAAAAATTTAACTTCTAGCTACGCTCCTTGGGAATGTAGCCCCAAATTCAAAAGTAAAACATTTTACACAAAAACAAAACTATTGTCGACAGTGCCATCCCTGTGCTATGCCTTGCCCCAAAACTTTGACAAAAGATAACAAAAATGAGAATGCAAGAAATGCAACTTGGGGTGCTACGTCTCCCTTGTAGTCCTTGCCATACTTGGGCGCATTACCCTCATGGCCCCGATGGTCACCTTCATGAGCAAAAATAATAATATAATTAAAAAAATTCACAAGAACTCTACCATGTTCCTATCCTGCGACATGCCATCATGACCATTGCTAATGCACATAGCCCTACCCTTGCCCCATGCTTAACAATAATAATAATTTTTTCAAGAGATAATTTTTTTGCAAAAACCCTTAGCTACCTCCTCACCCTACAGTGTGCCATTTTGGCCAATGCTGCAACCCTAGTCCCTGCACACTCATAAAATTAAGAGATTTTGAGAAAAAATGAAAGAGAGTGGCAAAGGCTCGCTACACTCTAGCCCTATAGGTGACAATCCTAAGGTCATTACAAGACCTTGATCTCTACCTTTCCTCACTCGTTGCATGCCAAAACCACAAAAAGAAAAAAAATTCTTTCAATTCTACACAAGCCCCCCTTGCAGCCACACCAATCACCACAACCACCATGGCCACCACAACACAAACCCTCGCTACCCATCATATGCCAAAACCCTCATGCAATCCCTCACATTTCAAAACCCTTATTCCTGACATGCATTCCTTTGATAGTTGTAGTGGCCATAATAGTCATAGTGATGGCAGCCTCTAGTAGGATATGGCACCACCAACAAAACCCAACCTAAGCCCCAAACACCTAAGTGCAACAAGGAAAGAGCCAAAATGAAAAGGGAGTAAAGCATAGTCAGGGTACCTGGCGATTGACGGCATCCCCCACTCCTCTACGTGTGCTCATAGTAAGCATTCTAGGACTTTCTCTTCCTCATCCACATTAGTTAGAGCAAGGTGCTGGCATCCACTTCAGAGTGACATTCTGGTGATTACGCTCTTGCAATTGTGCTACGCTCTAGAAAGTTGCATTTTCATTGTTGACAATGATAAATTTACCAAGGGTAAAACATACTTTTATATTCCTAGGGACCACTTAAATTTTTACCTACCCTGAGACTATGCTCAACAACGCCAAGCATAGTTGGGTGTAAGTGTAGTCACCAAAGTTAGAAATTTTTTTTGATTTTTCTACCTAAATTTTTTCTTGTCGCCTAGTGGACACCATGCCATTTTTGCTTTTCTAATGCACCAGGCCTTGTTCCAAAAATGCATTTAGTGCATATCACCATCTACTACAACATTAAACTGGCACCCAATGATTCGCTAAGACCTTATATTGGCAACTCCATGGCCTACCTTGGCCAAAAACTGGCGCACACATTCCTTGCCTTTAAATCACATCTACACACTTAAGCAAATTTTATTGCATTATTTTCCTTCATTTTATGCATATTAGTCTCCTTAAGATAGGTGTAGCTTGACATTTTTTTGGTTGTCTTTGCAAGATTATTACAAGATTCACAACATATCTACATATGAGCATCTTCATTCACCTTTGGTTCTCATCGAGCTACATGGTGATCTGACATGATGCATTGATTCACAATACCTAGATCTTCAACCTGTAGCCTATGATGAATACATAACATATGTAGAGGCACTGCTAGACTAACCAGATTATCTAGTTAGGGCTCTAGATCTCAAGGCAAGGGACATCACTGAGGATCCCCTTTTTGAAATCCCTATAGAAACATCTAGTAACAAGGTGAAAACATTAAAACTTAGTTCGTTATTAGAACCTCAACATGTCCAAAACATCACAAAAGTACTAAATGAAAACATCAAGGCATTCGCATGGTCTTATGAAGACATGCCAGGCCTAGATCCTCGTGTAGTGCAACACAACATAATCCTTGATCCTAGCATAAAACTAGTCAAGCAAAAAGATCACAAGGTTAGGCCTAAAATGGCATTGGTAATCCATGATGAAATCATCAAGCTCTACAAATATGGTTTCATCCAAGCCATTGGCTACGTAGACTGGGTCTCCAACATTGTGGTTGTACCCAAGAAAAATGAAAGTATACACATTTGCATAGACTTCTGGGACCTGAACAAGGAAACCATTAAAGATGATTTTCCATTACCTAATATTGACCAGTTGGTTGATACTACAACTAGTTATGCCTTATTGTCCTTCATGGACAAGTTCTTAGGGTACAACGAGATTCAGATCAACCTAGAGCACCAACTCAATACTACCTTCATGACCCCTTGGGGTACATTTTATTACACAATGATGCCTTCTAGGCTCAAGAATGTAGGACCAACTTATCAATGAGCCATGACATACATTTTCAGCAATTACCTATTAGGTCTACTCAATGATTACATTGATGATATAGCAGTTAAGTCCAAAGCATCACACAACCATGGAAGTGACCTAGGCCTTGTACTCAAACGTTGTCTAAAGCATGAACTTAGGTTAAATCCTAAGAAATGTGTCTTTGGTGTCAAGATGGACCACATGCTAGGTTTCATAGTATCCGAAGCAGGCATACACATAGATCCCAATAAGGTTAAGGCCCTTACCAACTTAGCACCACTGGCCTTCATACGATGATTTATTGCATGATTGACCAATAGGTTGCAGCCAATGCAACACTTGCTCAAAAAAAGAGTCCACTTTGAGTGGATAGCTCAATGCCAAAAGGCATTTGACAACCTTAAACAAGAGCTGCCTCAACTTCCAATGATCTACCCTCTGCAAGGATATAAACCAATCTACATCTACCTTGCTACCTTAGACGCATCCATTGCTTCTCTACTTTTCCAAAAGTGAGATGATGTTATAGAGGTCCCCGTATACTACCTAAGCCATGCATTAGTTTCCTATAAAGCAAAGTACAATGATGTGGAAAAGAATTACCTTGCCTTGGTCTTTGCACTCAAGAAGTGGAGGCATTATCTTTTCTGTAGTTATGTCAACATCATTTGCAAGAGCAATGTACTCTGATCCATTACCATGCATATTTATGAGAGTAGTCGCATTGCACGTTGGAAAGTAATAACTACAGAGCTTGACCTACATTACATTACACAAGCATTAACCAAAGGTCAAGTAATAGCCACAAAACTTATGGCTTCCCCAATCAATTATCAAGCAACAATAGATCTAGAATGTCTGGATGAGCATGTCACTAGCATAAGCCAAGTGCCTAACAACTTCGAGGCACTCTTGCACTTTGATGGTGCTTTAACCTCTCAAGGGGGTAGTGCCACTGTCATAATAATGCTCCCCTTCGAGGAGATCCAACCCTCCACATATCATTTTGCATTTCCATGCACCAAAAACATGGCTAAGTATGAGGGTCTCCTCTAGGGTATCTTACTAGCTCATGACCTAGGGATACAAAACCTAGTGGTTCGAGGTGACTTGCAACTACTTGTCAACCAATTCATAGAGGTTTACACTTGTAGAGCCTAACACTTGCAACCTTACTGTGATCTAGCAAGGCACTTGCTCCAACAATTTACAACTGCTAATGTTCAACATATCCCCTGTAATGAAAATACCATTGCCAATGCATTAGCTATGTTATCCTTAAGCATTGCACCTAAAATGTTTTGTGCATTGCCCACCACAGTGGAAAATTACATTGTGCCTATCAGGCAAATAATAGACATTACATCCATAGCCACAGTAAGCACAACCCACATAGTAGAGTGGTATGACAACATTAAGGTGTAGTTTCTACAAGGTGAACCTCTGTAGCATCTAACCACTACCCAAAAGGATGTAGTGCAAAAGTGATAACGATAGTACATCATTGTGGGTGATAGCACCTTGTGCTATAGATCCTATGAAGTTATACTGTTAACTTGTGTCAGCAACAGCGAAGTGTAGATGATCATTGAACAAGTCCATGAGGGACTCTACGAAGGCCACCTAGCACCCAAAAAAATGGTAGCAAAAATCAAATTCTTAGGCTACTATTGGCCTTACATGAAGCATGATTATGTCTCCAAGGCCAAGATGTGCAACACATGTCAATGGCATGGTAACTTCATGCACATGCCACCCACTAAACTGCACACAATGCAGATCACGTGGTCATTGCAATGTTGGGGATTAGACATCATAGGACCAATAACACCTATAGCCTCCATAGGGCATAGCTTCATCATAACCACCATTAAGTATTTTATGAAGTGGGTTGAAGCCATTCCCCTTAGGAAGACTACATCGCAATAGATCTACAAGTTCATACTCAACAACATAGTGTCTTGTTTTGATTTACCCATAACCATTGTCATTGATAATGGACCACAATTTAGCAATGCTGAGACCAAAGCCTTTTATGAATGCCTTAGAATCAAACAATATTTTTCATCATCCTACTAACTATAGGAAAATGGCTAGGTGGAGGCCACAAACAAGGTCATCGTCAATCTTTTAAAGAAGATGCTTAGTAGCAGCAAACAGTGATGGCACAAGTAACTGATCTACACACTCTGGGCCTACTACATGACACAAAGAATGGAAATAGGTAAGATGCCATATGTTTTGGTTTATGGATCTAAATCCATCTTGTCTCTTGAATTATAAGTCCCATCACTCCATGTAATCTTCTCAAGCTTCATCAACAAGGCGCAAAATGACAAGTTGAGAATCATGGATCTCAACTAGAGAGAGGAGGAGTGCATGCAAATGCTTGATCAAATCAAGTGGTACCAACAAATGTAATGATAGAAACACCATCACAACCAACATCAGTGCCCAATCAAGAAAGGGGACTTAGTCCTCAAGACCATTCGCGAACCTGTGGACAAATTCTCAGCCAACTGGGAAGGGCCTTTCTTGGTCATCAAGGCATATGAAAATGGGGCATTCAAGCTTACTAACTAAGATGGCAAAAAATTTTCCAATCTGATGAACCACTCGTATTTAAAGCCATATTACGCATAGCATGCAATGCCTTATCAATGATAAAGCAAGGCAAGGACAAGTCCACTACGATTATAAACTGGCATGGCTCATCTGATATGATGCTAAACTAGCACAACATAGTCCACTACAACTATAAATTAACCTAACATGTCTACTACAACATTAAATTAACATCCACATCCATCATCTGCTATGACACTAAACTAGCATAACATAGTTCACTATGACTATAAACTGGCATAGACCGTCTACTATGACGCTAAACTAGCATAGCTCATCCTTGTGTCATGACGTTAAATTGGCACAACATCCATCATCTACTACGAATTTAAACTAGCATCCAGTAGTCTACTAGGACTATAAACTAGCACATCACAATCTGCTAAGATCTTAAACTAGGTCCATGGTCTACTAGGACCTTAAACTAGCATAGCATACAGTCTACCAAGACTTTAAACTAGGTTTGTAGTTCAACACACATAGTTCTGCAAATAAACAAGTGATAATACTTCCAACTCCACATCATTTACCCACATCTTGTGGGTAGGAAGGTAGCACTGTAGTTCTAGAATGAATTCCTATCATTAAAAGAGGCCTCTAGAACATTTGCAGCATTACCATCCCTTGGCATTTTGCTAATCCTCTAGATATGCCCTTGGGCATTTTGCTAACCTTCCAAAGCTCCTACCACAGTCGCCAACGCTACCAGCCCTAGGCCACACCGACAACATTACTGGCCTTGGGTATTTCATTATTACTTGGAGCTCTCATGGTTAGCACAATCCTTTGGAGTAGTGCTAGCATTATGGGCCCCATCATCTCACCTATTCTATCAAGCTCTTACCATTGCTTAAGCACTTGCCTCCAATGTGGCTACTAGAGGTTTTGTAGTTTTTTTGCTCTAGCACCTACACTAGTGCTATAAGCTCTTAAAACTGGTCTAGCACTCACAGCACTTACAGCACCCTTGTAGCCAATAGTTTGCTCTCATCTCACATCATGTGGTTATTTTCTTGTTCTCTCTACATTGTGTTTGTAGGATGAAGCCTCGAAGGTAGTAGTGCAACAATGCATCTCATCGCAATGGTAAGTCACTACATTGCTTTGATGTGCACAATCAAACTAGCTAAGCTACTCAAGAGTGTGCATCCCTATTACCCCACTATAGCCTACTTGCATTCACCCCTCTTATCCTGCATTTTCTTGCCTTCCCCCTGCATCACCAAGCTTGCAACTCTTTTGATGCACATGGCATCCTCTTTATGTCAACCACAGAACCCATAGCAAACGTAATGCAACTCATCCTATGGGGAGCCTCTATAGGCTAGTCAAAGCCTAAGCAAATGTAACACAACTTATCCCTGGGAGGAAACACCTATCCTACAAATATGACATGGTTGCACCAAAGCCAAGCCCATTAGGTGACACGAAGCCCACCTGACGAAAAGCATCCTACAGTTGGCATCTTGCAATGTGCAGAACCCAATGTAGGTTCATTGTAGCTAAAAAAAAGTAAAGAAGAATGAGGCAAAACATGTCCCCAAGGCAAAATTAGTAAAGCTATAATTTCACAACTAGTCCAACCCTAAATCTACATTGACATTCTCATAAGCATTTCAACAAGAGGTCATAATTTCAAGGACAAGCCATTTTGGTGCCATAGATGCAAACTCTCTCATAAGCATTCTAATGAGGGGTCACCATTTTGGCAACAAGCCACCTTGGTGCCTTGGTCCCGATCAATCGTGATGACTCCGCATCTTGCAGTATGATACATTAATTGCATTTTACCTCTTCTATTACCCCTAGCACATTCCCTACATCCTTTATCCCCAACATACCATTACCCTTAGCACTCTTGAGCATGGTGAAGCGACATTTGGTTGGGTATTGACAAGTGATGTTGGTGTTGGGCTTACTATGGTGTTTTACATTCTTTGTCAATGTCTCTCAAGTGACTCCTCCAAACTTCAACAAAGAGGGACCAATGAAACACCACCAAATTTGGGCTCCTGAGTCTTAACTACAAATTTACCTAAGTGTCAAAACTTGGCAATTTTTTTCTAAGTGTTGAGACTAGGCTCCCCATTACTAGGACTTTGCTCCAAAGTGTAGTTAGCATAGTTGGCACAAACAACCCAAAGTTGCAAAATTTTTCTAAGTGTTAATAGTTGCTACAAAATTTTCTAAGTGTCTTAACTATGCTCTTCCTACCAGGACTATGCTCTAGAGCGTAGTCAGTGTAGTCAGCATAGGAATGACCAGTTTTGCAAATTTTCCTAAGTGTCAAGGAAGGAGATATCAAGCTTGGTTGGCATGAAAGAAACAATTTGGAAAATTTTCTAACTTCAAATGCTAGGCTCTAAAGTGTAGTCAGCGTAGTCTACATAAGGGCATCAATTTTTGCTAGATTTTTCTAAGTGTTAAGGCTACACTTTCCCTGTCCAAACTATGCTCCAAAGCATAATCAACATAGTCTACACTAAGCCTCATCTTTTGGTGAAATTTGCCTAACTATTGGAACTATGTTCTAGAGTGTAGTTAGTGTAGTCATGTAGAACCACCTCCAAAAGCCTCCAAAGCTTAGCATCGGCTGGCATCTCAGCTCCAACATTCCCTTGACAAGTAAGATCAACAATTTGCATTTCATTTGCACCCCATTTTCCCCCAAATTGTACCTACGCTCAACATTACTCGAGAGAGTGGACAAGGTAGTCCCATAGTCTCTAAAACTACATTGTTTTGCATTGTTTTCAAGTACATGGTGGTTTGTTTGTCATTCACATATGCAGTCTTGGCAACATAGTCACAGTTTGGCAGTCTCACAAGGTTCATTGGAGCACACCAGTAGAACACCAGTTGCTTTAATGGAAGCGTAGTTGGGGCTAGTGTAGTTCTAACTACCCCCTGCCATGTGGCGTTCAATCTATGACTCATGCCAGCCCTAGCCCTATAAATATCCTAGTGCCTCACATTTTAGGGATTAACAAATCAAAAGCAAGGTTGGCATTTGAAGTAATCAATTGGCATTTCAGCACTTAGCAAACTTAAAGCGTGTTTAGCATTCTTGGGCAGACAGCATTATACACCGCCCAACATACTGCCAACCACCATGACAGCCAACCCAGCAGGCCCGAACATCATCGTGGATGTTACTTTTCACAACCTAGACACCCTAAGACTATGACTACACTCACCTACTACACCTATCTATACACCACATACCTCTTCAACTTCCTTTGCAGTTAACTATGTTCCCCTCGTTTAGGGTGGTGCCAATTTCTCTCTTGCTCATTCTCCATGCATTTTTTAGCATTTTACTTACATTCTAGCATTCAATTGGCATTTTTTGCTATTCTGTTGCATAAATACATATGTTTATACCCTCTTCTTGCACTGTGACCCTTGACTACGCTCACCCCTGTGGGCACCGCAAACACTACAAATGTTGTGCAAACCTTTAACACCCATTTCGTTGTAACACCTGTAAGTCCTAGTTCAATCGACAAGACCATTCTGGGCACCTCGCTTCCATTCCCAGTAGGCCCTCATGTAAACATAGGGTCAAGACTATGTGAACGCAGACCTCTCGATGTCCCATTCCAACCTCCAACTTTTTTGGTCACTACAATCAAGTTCATGTGCTATGTTGTAATAGTGTCCCCTTTTGTGCTCATCCCTTTTATAATTTTTATGATCCCTACATCTACGTTATTTGTACTCTTCATCTTCTGAATTAGAATGTCTTGAGTAACGATCAGGACAATCATGATGATCTTGAATTCTCCTCTCTTCCTTATCATGGTCTCTATACCATTACCTCCTTTTGTTAATGTCTTCTAATTATCATGAGGATGCAAATGAGGTAGTAGGAGAATGATGCTAGCTTATCCTCCTATGATGACTCTGATGTTCTTTTCTGTGAGGTCTAGCAGGAACTCTTGGCCTTAAGTCCTACTTGTGCCTTGAGTCTTTTGCCTCCCTTCTAAGTGTTTGCTAAGTCGAAGCATGACTGAATCTTAATAGGTTCCTCTAATCAAATGATAGGAATTTGTGACTAGAACTCATGGTTTTGGTGAAGTTGTTCAACTATGAACTCATCTCCATCAAGCTCTTCCAAGACAACAAGAGAGTTGACCTTCTTTCCTTTGTTTTGATCATGCTTAGTCTCCACAACTTTGTCTCTTCTTAATTTCTCCTTAGTGGGCTCATAGGATTTGGTCATGTGTTTGGTCACATAATACCCTCCAAGTACCTTACTCAACTTCATCCCCTTGAGAGTAGTTTGGAGCATGATGGATGCTAAACATTTTGGTGGTAGAACAATGTTCCCTTGAAGATCTCTCCATCTTAATTAGTCATCCTAATGAAAGATGAAGGTGAAATCAAGATAGTAAGGATTGTGATGAGCATATGAGATCCTTATCTGCATTGGCATACTCCAGTCTTCTTCCTTTTTCAATTTTGTCACTGCTTATTTGTAGTTCCTTGGCAAGTGATAATGTATCCTTGCTTGAAGCCATGTTATGGTTTAAGATGTTTATTTTAAGTATGCTTAGTTCGAGTTATAGATTTTAACTTTGTATTTCAAGTACAATGAACTTTGTGTAATCAGTTACTCAACATACATTGACAAGTCCCCCACAATGACACTAATGATTAGCAGTGGAGTAATCCAACACCCAACCATATAAGTCATGGGTGTTTACACATGACCAGATCATAATCCATGGATGAGGCACTGTGATTATGCTAGTAAACGGTTAAGGTTTGAGATCATTGTCTTCCCACATGAGTTAGTAAAGGCTATGGGTATGGTTTAACTCATGGTGAGGTGTAAGATAAATGATGTTGTTTGTCCCATTTTGCTCCAAGTGAACATGGTGAATATAAAAGTGAATTCTAGGCTAAGTAAAACAAATAACAAATATAGTCTAGCCTAGTGCGATGGGTAACCATTCCTAACCTTTTGTACATGCCTTGGGCTTTGTATAACTGCCACTACGATTACCAAGTACTTCACTACTAAGTGAACCAAGCAATAGCACTACTGGGTTACCAAGCAGTTACACTTAAATGCTCAAGATTAGTCATACTTATTCCGCTTAATATGAGCATGTAAAAGTAAAGTGCTTTAGAACAGTAAACCATTAAGCTAGAGAATAGTAAGAAAATTATTCTGTGTAAACAATAAATCTAGGAGAATGCTGCAATAGTGGGAAATAGCTCAATCTTTATTTTCAGTCACACTTGTACCCAAGTGCCAAATACTCAAATAAAGATGTCATTCAATAGTTCACACTACACTATGGGCATTCACACTTCTAATCATTAAGTCTAACTTCATAAAAACAAACTAAAAGAGTTTCAGTTTAGGTTGACGAAATTGTATCTTGGATCGTGCACCTAAGTGTCATATTTATAGGTAGGCACATGTCTTGCAATATCGAATATCCAATGTCATAGCTAGGGCTCTGATATCAGATATGCAATACCGCAGCTCCAATATCAAATGCTTGCTATCACAGCTAGAGAAAAATTCACTTTATCAATGAGTTAACTAATTAGGTAAATACTTTTGTGTTATGAAATTGCAAACAACACCATAGTTTTCCAAAAGATTACAATTAAATTTATTGTTTTTATAATGCAACTTACAATAGTAACATCTTTCATGAATTTTAAAGCTCTTAATTAACTCAATAGTCAACTTGGACTAAAGGCTAGTTTTGTAGTCTCTAACTTCATTATGAATGACATTACTCTTAATGATATTTTACATAAATGAAACTATCATTCTACAATTTCAACTTGGTTATGTTAAGCTACTACTGTGTAACTACAACTTCACACATTACCCCATGTTGTTATGTTCACTTTAACAAGTGAACTACTTTGTTAAATTACATATTCTTAGTTTTTTCCTTTTATCCCTTTTAAGTGTTTTCATATAAACTATGGTGTCTTTCTAACATTGTTGTAATGAAGAGCTTTCAAGAACAATGGAACACTTCTTACTAATTTGTACACAATTATAAAGTTGTTTCATTGAATATATATTTTTTACTTTTCATTTTACAAAGTTCCTTGGAAGGTTTTTACTTTGCTATGAAATATTGCTTCTTTTATTCTTGGATCGAGATCTTTTGTGAATGGATAATATACATATTTTAATTAATTATAATATGTAGTTAGAAAATTATCAAGTGAGCTAGTGCTCACTTGGTTAAAGCATGTGGCTTGTGGTCTACTAGTCACAAGTTTGATTCCAAGGGATATGCTAAGATATAAACATGTGGCTTATGGCTTGTTGTTATAAATTTAACATAAATGTCTTCACTTGTATTTTCTTAGTATTTAATGCAGTCTTTTAAAGTAATCATATGGTCTATTATAAAATGCAATATTTGAAAGTAACAAAACTACACCTTAGGCTATTCAATTGTAAAATTTAACAATAATATGATGTGACTTGTTTCACTAGCTATATTATTTTATTTAAAATGTAAAAATTAAAATTAAAATTATATAAAAATCAACTTCTTACATCTATCTAACTTACTTAATAAATTTGAAATTATTGTCATTATTTCTAAAGGATAATTATGTTTACGATAAATTTATGAAGGTTTTCTCCAATTTCTAATTGACATTTTAAAGATATTGAAGATATTTATGATTTTGTTCTAAGCAACCATCTTTTTAACATTTATGGTGTTGGACCTTAAAAAATGTTTTATTAATGAAAACAGAGCATCAAATACAAATGTAGCATATAGAAAGGGTAAAAAATACATATGTAGCATTTGATAGAACAGATAGAAATAACATGAAAGGAAAGACTCAACAAATTTAAGGATGTCTACTTAGGAATTCATCCTTACAATTAGGCCAATAATAAAAGAAAGAAGCCCCCTTTCGGAAATTCACTTCTCAACAAAGATTGACTATAATTAGTAGTACAAGTAAAATGAAAAAAGAATCAAATGAAGTAGATGATAGTGAGAATTAAAAAGAAGAGCTCTAGTGCTCTATTGTTCATAATTCTAAACCAATGTCGCAAAAGATGAATCGACTAATTAATCTCTAACTGAACTTTTGGAGCTTAGAATATAATTTGGAAATGGACAAGTCCAAAGATCTGTGATTTCTGCGCAATAGTCAAATAATAAATATATGAATATTTTGTTTTCTACATGATCCCATCTAAACATAATGTGAGTATATATCAACATAACAATCATAATAACCATTTTTGCCAATGAGAACAATGAGGTGTTAGCTTAGTGGTAATACACTTGATTTGGAAGCTCTAGGTCATGGGTTCTATTCTCATAGGAAATGCTAAGTTATATAAAATTCTAATTGAACTACATAAATTGGGGTGTATCTATGTTTGACTTATTCCCGATTCCAACACCTTCCTCTTTAAAGAAAAATAAAAGCAATAGTTAGAAATATTCATCAACAATCAAGAGCACAAGGGTTCAATACAAGGCCCACACAAAGGTAACACACACCGACACTAAGCTTCCTAGACCAATCGTATAACATTACCCTTAGCCCTTCATCCCATGTAAAAACGTTTAATGTAAATTTTTATATTTTGTTTAGGTTTACCCATTTTTTATTTTAGAAAAGTTTTAGTATTACACAATTATTTCGTCCAACATCCTAACTACTTTAAGTTATTGCACAATTATTTTGCCCAACATACAAACTACTTTAACTTAACTTAATCCAAGGTTATTTCTACTATTTAGCTCACAGGATTTTCATCCAAAGTACCAAGTTCAAAACCCCTACAAGCACCCCATGTTAACTTGGACCTCCAAAACTCGAAGCAGAAGTACCGCAATAGAAACTCTGTAAATTTTTCCTTTTGCTTCGTGAAAGTTTTATTAATTTTGGTGGGATACGGAGGCTGACCTTGCTACGAAGAAAGAGAAGCGTATTTGCAGACGCGATCAGGATGTCTGGGCACGAACGCAAAAGAGATTGGCGATATTTGTGGGCAATTGCAGCAGGCGTCAACGCTTCTCTGGCAGCTATCACAGCCAAGGCCAACTCTACCTCTGTAATTGTTCTAAATCCTCTTTCTATTGCCAATTTCTTTTTCAATTTAGAGTCTTTAGTCTCCAGATTATTGTGATTTTGCGTAAACTATCTGTTAGGATCCGAGTGGATTTGAATTGGATTCATAGGTGCCTGTCTGGGAATGCAATTTAAGACAAGTTGCTGCTGCTTTGACAATAGTATACATACTCTACATTGAAGTTTTCAAAACTTACGAATTTTTTTGTTCGAATGTGATAATACATAGACTTAAGAAATGAAGTTTTCAAAAGTTTTTTTTTTTTTCAAATGTGATAAGAAACGAGAATATATTTTGTATGGGTTATTGTCACGATGAGGGCATTGATTAAGAGAGAGATAAATGATGGAAATAATTTAGATATGCTCTACAGTGAAGCTGGATGCCGCAACGGTTGAGAAAGAAATGCTACGAAACTGAAAACGGGAGTGGTTGATAAAAGAATGCTATAACGGGAAATAAAATAAGGAAGCCAAAATAATGTAAATTTACTGAGAGTACATAACAGAGTATACCCAAAATTGTAGTAGCAGCAAACCGATGTTGTTTCAACCAGACTAAAAATACAGAGTGCAAGCTTTAGAATCAACATAGTATAGAACCTACTTCTGAAGCAAAATTATTTGAAGAAGTTGATAATGCCTATGGTGTAAAAGAAGCCGGGAGAAGAACATCAGAAGTAGTAGAAGAGAGGACAGAGGAGTTAGCGCTCCTGAAAAGAGGAGCTCCAGCAGTTGTGCTCCTCTCTCCTCTCGTTTGCTCCTTCCAATGTTCTCCTGTGTTCTGTTATAGCATCAGGCATTATCAGCTTTTGCAAACAACTTTGCTTCAGAAGTAGGTTTTGTACTATGTTGATTCTGAAGCCTGTGGTATATATTTTTAGTTTAATTGAAGCATCATCTGTGTTTGGTGCTACTCTAATTTTGTGCAGTACCTGTTTCAGTAAATTTATAGTACTTTGGCTTCTATGTTTTCTGGTTTTGTTCTCCCATTTTCAGTTTCTTGGCATTCTTTTCCTTCCAGCTTCACAGCAAAGCAATTCTAAATTATTTCCATCACTTTATCTCTCTTTTAATTTCTGATTAACCAACCAACAGTTTGGGGATTGTTACTGTAATGTCATTTCTATTTTTTAGCAAGTTAGGTTTACTCAGAAATTTGTTAAAAACTAATATTGTTTGCAATCACCAAATCACTGACATTACTCGGAGAAACGTGGGTAGGGTTAGTGGTCATGACACTTTCTAACTTTAGAAAATTTCTATAACACAAGCTTGAAGCCTTGTTGGTGACAGTGTTACACTGTAGTGAGAGTAAGAAGGCATAGCAGCTATTGGTTTGCTGTATGTACAATGACAAGAAGGGCTTTTGTTGTGTGTGTGGCCTTTTTTTTTTTTTTCTTTTTTGACATCAGAAATATTCATTTTCAGTGAGTAGCTTTTTGCCATGTAGCATTCAAACCAGAGACTTTGGAGAGAAGGAAATCTCTAGCAATGCCACGGATCTCCAAATCGTGATTGGGGTTTTGTAAGTGCACAAAATCTTGCTTTTTCAATAAGAGAGCACTGATCAGTGAAGAAGGACACTGCATAAACTTGAAGTAAAAGTTCATAGAGCATGTCAGTTATGCAAATTTTTTTAGCCATCGCACTTTGATGCACTTGGGATAAAAAACATCATGATTATTAGTCAAGGTTAAAACATAAGAGTGTTTGTTTAGTGTCAGTTACTTTGGATATTCAAGAGAAAACAAGCAAAGAGGGTGCAGGATAACAAATAGGAAGAAGTACTTATGCTCGATTATTATGCCATTGAGAAATTTTCCAGTTATATTGGTTATTATTATGTTCAGAATGTTTTGGAGTAACATATGTTTATACATGTAAAATAAAAATATCCATGTTATTTTGTCTTACAAGAAATATTGTAGATGACATCATATAAGCATTGATTATAAGAAACGATGGCACAATGAGTAAGAGATATGACTGTGATAAGTCAATTTAGAAATCTTGCAGTGCTCCATCTTTTGCAGGCTAATTGGAGATGGCAGCTGACTGGTTATGCTGGAGTTATATTTTTCAATGTGACAATGTGGGCGTGTTATGTTACTAGTCTTAAGGTTCTAACATCCTTGCAAGCAACTGTCGTCAATTTTGCCACAAACTTTTTGGTTTCAGGGCTTGCTGGATTCTTTTTCTTCCAGGAGCTGTTGTCCTTGCAGGTTTTTCTCATTCCCTAAATCTAATTTTATTTAACAAATAGCATAAAGTTTTTAGAAAAAGGTTGAGTGCATAGATTAAGTTTGTAGGTTTTTCGCATTCCCTAAATCTGCCTTTGTTTAGCAAATATCATAAAGTTTTTAGAAAAAAGTTGAGTGTAGAGATTAAGTTATTTCTTGCACATATTAGAGCTGTTGAAAAGGAAAAAGAAAAGTGAAGTTGTCAAAGTTAAATTATTCTATTATATCATGCTGAAGTTGTGGTTCCTTGTTTATACAAGTGGTTTGTAGGTGCTCTTCTAATTGTTATTGGCACTTTTATACTAAGCAAGTCCAGCACTCTTCCACAGGAGTTTCAAATTGATAACAGTATGTTTCAGCATTTTTTTTTTCTCTATCTGCAAGTTTTCCAGACCATGGGTTGGAATTGAACACTTTGGCTTTGACATTCAGGTTCACAAAAAAGGATGTGAATTTTTCGGAAGTTGGATTCTGTAAAGGCATGATTATTATTGAGGAGTAGAAAAATAAATTGTTGCTGATTACAGAAGTTCAGGGCATGCCCAGAATGGATTATTTGTAGCTAAATTTCAGCAGAATTCGAAGATCCATTATTATCTGATTGCACTTTGAATGTTGTATGGCTGGGTAAAAGATACACTTCTCAATTAGTTCTGTAGTATGTGATGATTCTGAAAGTTACCACTGACATTTGCTCAAGAATTATGTGTGGTAAAACCCTCATAAATGCATGTCTTTTAAATGGGTACGAGGCTTCTCAGTTCAGTCAGATCAGATGGAAAAATTATATTTTAGTTTCCTTGGAAAGTTATGTTTATTTTGAGCATTTGTTTCTCCTATTTTTCTTCAGGTTTCAGGAAATATTAGAGCCTTTAAGGTCTGAATCCAAGGGGTATAGACTAGCATTCAAATTTCCTTGCGACCGTGTCAATGCATGCATGATGTGAGATGCATGTCGAAACGATTGTGAAAAATTCTAACTGTTTTTCCATACTGATACGGAAAATTAAAAAAAGAACCTTCCAGTTGCAATTTTATTATGTGAAGTGCATACCATTATTGTAATTACCTTGGCTGTGACTGAAAATGTTTTTTTACATTAGTTAAACATATGTACTTAGGTCTCACCCGTGGGATGTGGCAAGTAAATAGTCATAATAAATCATAGTAAAAATCAAGCCTTCAACTTTTATTATTTTATTAGATTAAAATTTTAGAAAAATATTAAATATAAATACTTTACAAGTCATAAGTTCAATTCCAATAGGCTACCATTGGGAGATGTAGATACTATGCAAAATATGGTTAAAATTCAACTCGTCTAATGGATTAGTAATTAAAAACAATTTTAGTTTTCATTAAAAATAAATATTGTATCATATAGTGGGATGTTGGAACCCTGAAATAATTGTAATATAGGTACAACATTGTACCATACACACATACATAAGGAAATAAGGTTGGTGGCATAGACTCTATTAATAAAGGAGGGTAGATGGATTGTTTATGAGATTCCTAAATAATTGTAGTATAGGTACATCTCAAGATATAGTCCAATTAGAACTTTATAACTTAGCACTTGTTCACTAGAATTGAAACTTCCAAAACAAAAGTTTTATGTTAGGGCTAGAATTATGTAAATTTAGTTCAAGATTATTTATCTTTGTTGATGTGAGACAATATAGTGTCTTAAGATATAGGTAATGATAAGAAGATCATATTATTGCAATTATGATTATTATTATTTGTGCGAGATGAGGGGGGAAGGGGGGTTGGGAAAGAGGGGATGGACATGGGGGGAGGTTTCAAAACCTAAAATAATTTGAATACAAGTTACACCCCAAGATATATAGTTAATATAATATGTTAGAATCATTGAGGGACCATCATTTGAAGTGATGGTGAGGTGTTTGTTTCTCAAGTTGTAAGACATAGGTTTAAGCCTTGATTTAGCTACTCAAATGAGGTTAGGCTTTCGCTCATCCACTAACCTTACCAAGACCCTGCTACCTCTAGGTGATGATCCTTTCGATGATCTAATACTTATCAAACAACACAGTAATCATTTGAGCCATCTTTCATTAGTCAAGCACACAATAGGAAATGTGTGCCATAACAAAAATATATAAAAATGCTCATGCTTATGCAATAGAAAAAAGTAAAGAATAAGTCCAAGTGTGAAATATGTTAAATGAAAGCTTCAGTTTTATTATTGTAGCAACTTGAGGTATGTTTTGCACAACCTAGCTTATAATAACAAGACCTTAAATTAACATTGCTTTACTATATATATTATTAGTAAGGCCCATTTCATGGGTGCAATGTGCCTATTTATAGACTTAGCCAATATCCTAGGTCCATGCATATACATTGATGCAAAAATGGGTGTGTTGATGCATCACATTGACAAAGATAAATTGGGTGCATTAATAGATTGAATCTAATTACTTGGGTTATCTAGTGTTATTAGCTTTTTGTATTGTTTTGCTATGATAAGAAATATCTATTTGCCTTACAATTCCACCAAGAAGCTTGGTAATCTAACCCAATTGGATATGAATAGGATACTATTTGATGTGTAGTTCACCCATTACCAGTATGCCCTTTGCATAATTCAATCAAGCAGGAAAACTCTATGGGACTTAGGATTGCTTGTCCTTTCTTAGCTTGATGCCTTTTTAAAGTCTAGTGTGAACGATGTGTCTTATAGTATGTAAGTTAGGAAGAAATGTGTAAAAGGATAATCACTTGGAGCCATAGTGCTCATCCCACCAAGCAAGGTCCTAATAAGGTCGATAAATAAACAAAAGCCTAACCTCTTCAAGTAGCTACTCCCAGGCTTGAACCTAGGTCTTCGACTTAAGAAACGAGCACCTTATGAAGAAATGTGTGTGAACTAAAAGAAATAAGGAACAATTACTACATTCAAAAGGTTAAGAAAACAAAAAAAATTTACAATATCAATTTCAATGAAATAATTAGATGTTAGCCTAGTAGTAAGTGATGAACCGTGATATCACGTTCGCGATATCAGACCAACCATGCAATATCGGATACCCGATATTGTGGCCCGTCTCCTTGCCTATAAATAAGAGGCGGCGCCCTTGGTTTCCACAGTTAGAAGTTAGTCCCTTAGCCAAACTCTTGCCATTTTTTCCCTCCAGAGTTAGAATTATTTCCGCATGCCCACAGTAGGAGTCATAGAGTGAATGGATCTTTATTCGAGCATTGTGTACCTGAGCACACTTTGTGTATGGCAATAAAGAAACCTTGTAGCATACAAAATAGATTAATTAGTGTTAATTATTATTTAATGCTTTCCTAGTTAATTAATAATTTTTCTCACCTTACATCTCTCTTAGTTAAATACACTCAGTACGACTATTTTGAGCATGCATGTAGCGCTTGGTAACCCAGTAACAATTAGCGTTTGGTAATCCCAGCAGCGTTGCACCGGTTCAGGATGTGTACGACAAGTGGGAACAAACACTGGTGTTAGGAGTACTTAGAACTTAGTTAATGAATAGTTAAATTAGATTAGTTACTTTGTTATTTCTCTCTCACCTCCTTATTAGTGCAGGATATAAAACACATAAAAGCCATAAAAATCATATGCCTCAAGCTTACTTAACCAGACAACCGTGACATACAAGTAAGTTTGGGAAGATAACGATTAATCAACCTGTTATTTTTCCACAGAGGTGCATAGGCACTTAGTCCTTGGAATTCGACCGGATCATGCATGAAACGCTTGTATTCGTATGGTTGAGCGTAGGGGTACCTCGCCGCTCATCATTGGCACCATTGCCGGGGACTTAGTTATTTATGCGCTAAGTACAACTTAGGAAATCATTTACATCATTGGAACAAACCCTTAGGGTTGATTAAGAAAAAGATAATAGTACATTGCACACTGAACAAGACAACATGTCTTCTTCTTCGCACAAAAGCACTTCACCACCTAGGACTAACACAAGAAGTAATCGATGGCAAGATACACATGACATTGATCCGCCAATTCCTCAACAGTTTCGTGTGGTATATGTTCATCCTGATGAATATGTACTACACTTCACCTTTATCCTCCACCAAGACGAATAACTGCGTTGGCGTGACTTGGAAGGTAACATAGTGTTACCTCCCGACCATTCAGTCCCAAGTATGCTTCATCGTGCTGTCACACGAATAGGCATGTAGAGTACATTGCACAGGACTATGATTCGAGAGACTACCGTCCCATAGAAGAGCAACGTCAAAGGGATTTGCAATCGGAGAGACACCATAAGTCCTTGAAGGAAAAATGGCCTAAGGCTACCCTGCACCTTTTAAGCAAAATTGAGGGTGATGAACCTACCTCAGGTACTCACCCACATAACGATGTTCCTCCCCTTGACTTTGGCCAAGGGGTTGTGTATCAGAACCTTTGTTCTACCATTCACAACCCAGGTGCTGATACCAACGGACACAAACTGTTTGAAAAAGGAACAAAAACACATGACAAAAGTGGCCATTCTGATTGTAATCACAATAGAGGCAGAGACCATTGAAGAGAAGGTAGTAGAAACCATCATGGTGGCGATTCTCCTTCTTCTTTGCCTTCATCGTCTCCTTCACCCTCTCCTTCTATGTCCAAGCGTAGCCATAGAGAAACAAATCGTGAGGATAAGGGCAAACAAAGTGGAAGTCACAGATGAGACAACCAAGATAAAGGACGAGGGCACTCTAGGGAATCACACCATAGAAGAAGGGAGAGTAGGGAACTGCATAGGCACCATAGACGCTATGAATGAAATGATCATGATGAACCCCTACTCGCAACGCGAAGCATGCTAAATATTACTGAGGTAGTGAGAGTTCCAACAAGGCACCAAAAAGATAGTAGGATCAAGAAGTTAAACATGAATAACATCCCACGATTTGAAGGAGGATATAACACTGATCCTCAAAATCACTTACAAGCATTTCACGATGCATGTGCCTTGCAAAACATAGAAAAAAGTGGTAAAAACTGAAGTTGTTCCCACAGACACTAATAGAAGAAGCTGAAAGCTAGTACTGGTCCTTAGAAACAAAATCCATTTATAGGTGGAGTACTATGTTAGAATTGTTCAACGATAAGTACCAAACATACTCCCGGGTGTCTAACCTACGAAAGCAAATCCAAGGATGAAAACAAGGAAGTCATGAACCCTTGGATGCTACCATGGGCCGCTATTATGCACTACTACATCGTTGTCATGACCATTGATGAGTGGCGAGGTACCCCTACATTCAACCATACAAAACGAGCGTAGCACGTGCGATCCGGTCGAACTCTGCAAACTAAATGCCTACACACCCCATGGAACACTTTGGGTTAATCATTCATTGTCTTCCTAGACTTACTTGTAGTTGTCACGGTGTATGGTTAAGTAAGTCCGAGGTATATGATTTTTNGTACACACCCTGAACTATGCAACTGTGGCTACCAAACGCTAATCGTTACTGGGATCACCACACGTAATGCACGTGCTCAAAGTGGTCGTACTAAGGCACTTAACTAGCCTAAACGTAATGAGCAGCTGATTCCTTGACTAGCTGTACACATCCTTAGATGCTCATAATCAAGTCGTCCTCATTCCACATTCTAGGAGTTGAGGGTGAGAGAACCTAATCGCGATGAGCAGCCGATTCCTTGATTAGCCGTACACATTCGTCAATGCTCCTAATCAAGTCGTACTCATGCCACGCTACTACAGGTAATAAATAACATGTAATAAAATCATATTCCATGTACTGCAAGGTTTATCCACAAAGCTCATCTTTATTGCCGTACACAACTTGCGTTCAGGTACAAAGCTACTCGAATAAAGATCCGTTCACTTGGGACTCCTACTGCGGGCACATGGAAAATATTCTATCTCTGGAGTGATCAATCTGCCAGAGTTTCCCTACTTTAAGCCTAGGATGGGAAATAAAGGGAGTGTCACCTCTTATTTATAAATTTGACGGTGGACTACGATATTGTGTACGCGACATCGTAGGGGATGACGCGATATCGCAGCTCATGCGAATCATGTCTCATCATACCCCCATGACTGAATGAAAACTCGTCCTCAAGTTCCTTACAATAATATCGGAAAGGTATAGAATTATTGAGGGGAATGGAACTAATGGGATGAAATGTGAACGGATCATCATTACAAGACTTGACAAAACTGGTGTTCATGACAACAAGGGTGAACACCTTATTACAATGACATCAGGCCTTTATTGGCAGCTAAGAAAGAGAGAGAGAAAGAAGTGTTGCTGCTGCCAACGCCAAGATTGTGCCTTTCGTTGTCCATTCGTAAGCGCGCCATCGATCTTGCTCCTTGCATAGCTGCTTTAGCACTGCTCCATTCCAAGTGTTTGCTCTAGGTCCAATCCATTGTTTGTATGATCATCATCTGTACACACAACACAATCTTATATTAGCAAGGGTAAATGAATCATCATGTAATTGATACCTTGCTTCGGTGTAGGTCCATTGGCTAGGTTGTGGTATGGCTAATACGGATCTGGGGATATCTTAATAATGACTACTGAAGGTGTAGGGGTTAGGAAAGAATTGAAAAATTCGGGGCTAAGAGAAAATTGAAAAAATCGAGCCCC
>MNCI01019413.1:213830-252681 GCA_015680685.1 Gnetum montanum | reverse complement strand
CACAAACACTTAGTCCCTGGAAACAGCGCCAAGGATGAGTGGCGAGGTACCCCTACACTCAACCATATGAAACGAGCATAGCACGCGCGATTCGGTCAAACTCCGCAGACTAAATGCCTACATGCCCCATGGAACACTTGGGGTTAATCATTCGTTGTCTTCCTAGACTTACTTGTAGTTGTCACGGTGTATGGTTAAGTAAGTCCAAGGTATATGATTTTTATAGTCTTTTATGGTTTTTCTCCTATGCTATCAAGGTGAAGGGTTGAGAAATTAACTAACTCTAACTAAGGACTAAGTCTAAATTAACAAGTGTCAGCATCTATTCCCACTTACCTTACACACCCTGAACTATGCAACTGTGGCTACCAAACGTTAATCATTACTGGGATCACCACACGTAACGCACGTGCTCGAAGTGGTCATACTGAGGCACTTAACTAGCCTAAACGTAATGAGCAGCCAATTCCGTGACTAGCTGTACACATCCTTAGATGCTTGTAATCAAGTCGTACTCATTCCGCATTCTAGGAGTTGAGGGCAAGAGAACCTAATCGCAATGAGCAGTTGATTCCTTGATTAGCCGTACACATTCATCAATGCTCATAATCAAGTCGTACTCATGCCACGCTAATGTAGGTAATAAATAACATGTAATAAAATCCTATTCCATGCACTGCAAGGTTTATCCACAAAGCTCATCTTTATTGCCGTACACAACTTGTGTTCAGGTACAAAGCTGCTCGAATAAAGATCCGTTCACTTGGGGACTCCTACTATGGTCACATGGAAAATATTCTATCTCTGGAGTGATCAATCTGCCAGAGTTTCCCTACTTTAAGCCTAGGATGGAAAATAAGGGGAGTGCTGCCTCTTATTTATAGATTTGGTGGCGGACTGTGATATGGTGTATGTGAGATCGCAGGGGATGACACGATATCGCGGCGGCCGTGATATCACGTACGCGATATCACAGCTCATGCAAATCGCGTCTCATCAACCATGGTTATTCGCAGTAGGATCAACTATGCCATCTCGTAGACGAGCTTAGGCATGAAACAAGAAGAACCATTGAGACTTATGCCCAAGGGAGGTTATCTAAGCTTAGGTCCCATCAAATTCATAAGCTGCTAAAGCAAGTTGCTAAGGAAGAAGGTGAGCCACGAAAAAGAGAGTGTGTGGAAGAATATAACCAAGATCCTTCCCTCTGAAAGAAGGGAGTAAGATTTTGTGAGGATGAGGAAGAGTCACCACTCAAAGAGATGGTGAATAGGAAAACCTTGCCTATCCAAAAGTTAGCATCATAAGTATCGGCAAAGGTAGACCAAATGTGGGACTCCCTCGATAGTAGATTTCAAACTGTGCTCAAAGTAGTAGAGGAGTCTAGAGAGCGAGGTAGTGATCGTGACAAAAGGAAAAAAAGAGAAGCAGAAAATGCACGTAACAAGGGTAAGGGTAAACTTGCCATTATTGAAGAAGTTGTGGACTCAGATATAGACGATGATAGTGGATGTGAGATCTATCAATATGACCATCCTAACGGATGTTGCCCTGTGATCTTACATCTGCAAGAGTTTGGGGTGTATGTACTTAATCCACATTTAAACAAATGGCAAACATCCCAGTGGATACCTTATCCCCAAGGTAACCCAAGGTAGTTCCACCAACCTTTAACGTATTATCCAAGTGGAACTCCACCACAAAAAATTAAGCAACATCAGCAGTGGCAACACCCACAATCATGGGGAATGCCACCACCAAGGCAATAATATCCTTACCGACAACCTCACCCATATGGATATTATGTGCAACATCTAATCTCTCCATGTGACTCTGTTGGTCACGTTACCCCCCAACATCACTACCAAGCCCGCAAATACTATAGGACTCCCTCTCTTAGGGGTGATATTCCACAAGTGTACCATCCTTCTAATCCGGCCGCATCTCTCCCACCAATAGCTCCATTACCACCTGCTCCAGCAATGCAAGGTGAACTCCCTGCTCAGCCACAATAACACAATGCCACAAGGGCTATTAATCCTCAATCTACTGTTAGTTCTAACAACCGTACGAAGAAAGGATCTTTCTTCAAAACCAACAATCCAACCAAGCCTTTACAACCCCAAGCAGCTGAGCCCTTGGACGTCTCGGTATCAAATAAAGCTTCCGAACCCTCTTCAAACTTAACACCGCATTCAATGCATACGATCATGTTAACACATGTTGTTACTAATTGAATCAAAGCTGGCCACCTTCCCAGGAAATTCTTTGATCCTAGGAGTCCCCTAATATATCTACAAATCATTGGGAATGAGCCATGCAAAGCTCTTTTGGATTCAGGTTCCGGTGTCAACCTAATATCCCAAGAAATGTATAACGCCTGGAACCTGCCTCCATTAAAAAAGAGCAACGTTCATTTAGAGTTGGTTGACCAGTCCATCACTATTCCCTTGGGATTAGCGGAGGACATTGTTACCACTGTTTGTGGATGGTCATATCCAACTGACTTCTTGGTGATCTAGGTGAACAACAGTAAGGGGGACTTCCCAATCATAATGGGAAGGGCATGGCTAAGCACTATCAATGTGCACCTAGGTATCTGCGATCTTTCCCTAGAAATATCTAAGAAAAACACTTTCGGAAAGATCGAGAAGAAGAAGGTTCCATGCATCGCATACAGTGACACAGGGTGCAACTACATGCAAAAATCATGGGTTGTGCAAAGTTTAACATTGCCTGCATGTAATCAATGTGCACAAACAATCAACATACAAAGGTGCCTGTATGCAGCAACCACACGGCAAGAATACACCCAGTGGCTAATAGTTGATCAAGAAAGCAGCTCACTTCTATGCATGGAACTAACTGAGTGTTTGACTTGCACTTACATAGATAGCATTGATGCATTAGAGCAAGTCCACCGCCAACTTCCCAGTCCTAACTTAGAAAACATCAACTAGGGAAAGTTGGAAATTCCTAAAAAATTTAAATAAGAGCCCCTAGAGCTAAAACCATTGCCCACTGGTATGGAATACACATTCCGTAAGAATGGAAAATCGGTAATCATCAATGCAAGACTTGCTCCACAACAAAAAGAGCATCTGCTAAAGGTAATAAATAAATGGTCAAAAGCCTTCGCTTGGTCATATTCGGAATTAACGGGAATAGATCCTAGGATATGCCATCATAGGATTTACACTGACTCCTCCATGAAACCTCGAAAACAACCACAAAGGCGATTGAATCCAAAGTTGAAACAAGTTGTAAAGAAAGAAATCGAACAGCTTCTAAAGGCTGGGTTCATATACCCCATTGCTGATAGCGAATGGGTTAGCCCCTTGGTAATCGTGCCTAAAAAGGGAGGCAAATGGAGGGTGTGTATAGATTTTAGGCTACTAAACATGGCAACATTCAAGGATCACTTTCCATTGCCATTTGTTGACCAAGTCTTAGACATAATTGCAGGGCATTGCTATTATAGTTTTCTGGATGGCTATAGCAGATACAACCAAATACAAATAGCCCCAGAAGACCAAGCCAAAACTACACTCACCAGTCCTTGGGGAACGTTTGCATACAAAAAAATGTCATTTGGCTTGCGTAATGCCCCTGCCACGTTTCAATGCTTAGTTCTAAGCATATTCCAGTAGCAGATAGGAAATGGTGTGGAAGTCTTTATGAATGACTTCTCCACCTATAGAGCAATTTTTGATCAAGCCTTGGACCGATTAAAGCAAGTGCTGAAAAGATGTGTAGAAACTAATCTAAGGCTTAATTGGATAAAAAGCCACTTGATGGCCTAAGAAGGCATAGTACTTGGGAATAGAATTTCACATGCAGGGATAGAGGTAGACCCTAAGAAAATCAAAGTCATCTAAGGAATCACCTGTCAACTGGAAACTATTAAAGACATTTGGTCATTTCTTGGACACACTGGCTACTATAGGAGATTCATAGAGAACTTTTTGAAGATTTCCAAACCATTGGTAGAGCTGATGAAAAAGGACGTACCCTTTGAGTGGACCAGGGAATGCGAACTCGCTTTCCAAACTCTGAAATAGAAGCTAGTAGAAACACCCATTCTACATGCTCCTAACTGGTCTAGACCATTCCATGTCATGACTGATGCATCCAACTATGCCTTAGGAGTCATACTTATGCAATTAGATGACTAGAAACATTCGTATTACATCCACTATGCAAGTAGAAGTATAGCTGGTGCATAATTCAACTACACTACTATTGAAAAAGAATTAATGGCTGTAGTGTTTGCACTAAAACAATTTAGGCACTATGTATTGGGGTACAAAGTATTCATACACATAGATCATAGTGCCATCTGGTTCCTCATGAATAAGCCAATGGTAAGCCCCTGTATTATATGATGGTTGGTAATCCTACAAGAGTTCGATCTAACAATGATCGATCATAAAGGCACTGAGAACGTAGTTGTTGATTATTTATCTCAGTTACGTTGGGATAGCAAAGAGGATGAGTATCCCATCTCCGATCACTTCCCTAATGAGTTCCTCTTTGCCAGTGTAGTGAATGACCAATCACCCACGGAGATGAACTGGTACAGTAGCATTCTTACCTATCTCCTTACCCAACAAACACCACAAGAGCTAGACCTTAAGAAGAAACAACAGTTTCTTCATAGAGCCAAGTATTTTATGTAGATCAATGGACAACTTTACAAAGTATGTCTTGATGGCTTGGTTCAATGGTGTGTTCCCGATAAAGATCAACTGAGAGTTCTCCAAAATGCTCATGAGGGCCCTTGTGGGGTTAGTATGCTGGGAAACAAATAGCCATTAAGATCCTGCTTGCAAGGTATTATTGGCCTACCTTGTTCCGAGACACCCATCAATTTGTCCAATCTTGTGAGCGCTATCAATGTGATGGAGGAATGACTGCGAGAATGGAGGGTCCACAATAATGGATTCAACCGTTAGAACCCTTTGACATTTGGGGAATTGATTTTATGAGGCCCATTACACCAATGTCCAATGGAAAATCTTACATCATAGTTGTTGTAGACTACTTTACAAAATGGGCTGAAGTAGCTACTGTTAAAGATTGCACCTCATCTATAGTTGCATGATTTGTTCAACAACAAGTTGTCAACGGGTTTGGTGTGCCGCGTGCACTTATCTCAGATAATGGTACACACTTTACAAATACAATTTTTTGGAAGTTAATGCAACGCTTATGGGTTGAGCACAAATTGACTACACCATACCACCCCCAGGCAAATGGTCAAGCCGAGGTCACCAATAGGGAGATTACTAAGATACTGACCAGAACCATTAGCAAGTATAGGCGAGACTGGAGCACTATACTGAATGATGTTCCTTGGGCATACCGCTCCACATAGAAACTCCCTATAGGCTACTCTCCCTACGAGTTAGTGTATGGAAAACTTCCAATGCTCCCTATCCAAATTGAGCTCTGTACGCTAGCCATGGCATGTGACCTCAACCTTGGCCTTAATCTAGCGCAAAAACAAAGGTTGATGACTCTTAACTTGCTAGACGAGAACTTATTAGCTACCCTATCATCTAATGAGTTGCATAAGGCATTTAATAAACAATGTCATGACCTAAAAATTAGGAAAGTTAAGTATCAACCAGGAGATAAGGTTCTCTACAGGAACGCTACAAATGTGTCACAACGTACCAAATTTCAAACACTGTGGGAAGGACCTTACATTATCTATGCAACTTTTCTTTCAAAACCTGAGAGCCTAGATAAGAGACTATTAGTCAACATGCAACAAACAAAACCTTTCCATGAGATTAGGATAGCCAGAACATATGCTACCTTTCTAGGTGGGCAACCTTGCTCATTATTTCGGGTCTCTTCCTTCCAACTCAGTCATGGGGGAGATGGCCACCTCTGCTAATCATTGAAGGCCCTCAGTTCTTTCTAAGTTTTTGTTTTACACATTTTTGTTTTGCACATTTCTTTAATTTTTTTAACTTTTCTTATTTTTGTTTTACACCATCGTTCATATTTTTTACCATTTCTTTGTGTGTTTACTTTATTTTGTTCGCCACCCAATAAGTGTTCATGATGGTGGTATGAATAATATCATATTGATTGCTAATGTTTGGATTTTACCTTTGAAGGATAATGTTGATATTATGGTATGGTTCTTTTGATTAACAAGCAATGAGTCCACATTGTTCATACATCCATAAAATCCTATGGTCTCCCTTGGCTTGGAACTGTATAGTCCCTTTTCTCTAATAAAACTGTTAACGAAGTGGTCGCTGAGTATTTCTCAAACTAAGGAAGGACTCAAGGCATGAAAAGGATGTGACTTCAAGGGGATTTGATGCATTTGTACTGGCTATTTTCTTGAGTCCTTGGATGCTTTTTCCTTGGGTTTTCCACCATTTTGACCATTCATAAAATCATCGGAAGCTAAGTACAAAAAATAAGTCTTTGCATGGTGTGGTTCTCACGCGAAAAACACAAAAAAAAACAAACAAACAATGAGAATTTAAAGCACACCCCTTAGACACAATAGTGCAATTGGGCTACACGCACTGGTTATGGCACTGGAAAGACATGTTACCCATGCCTGAAGGTTCCCTCTAATTAAGGCCTTTTCTTTCTTCCTGGTTCTCCATCTCGCTCCCCTCGAAATGGTGGTGACTTTTTGTAGGGGCATTCTTGTTGCTTCAAGAGGATAGGCTGGTCAAATGTGTTGATGCAAGGTCACTAAATGAGGATTGTTGAGCCTAGATTTGGAATGAGCTCTACTCAGTTACATTAACCATGAAACACACAAGGGACTTTACACAACCTTGTTCTTGGGTTTCCATTCCATTCTCTCCTCTCCACCTTTCTTTTCCATTTTTTACCTCATTGCCGATTTTATCATTAGTCCATACCTGGTTGATGCATCGTTTTTCCTTGGTAATTTCTTGTGGGTAAGTTTTTAACTCTTGCTTCCAAATGACATTCCTAGAGCCTACGAACTTTTTGGGTTGTAGGTCTGTCAGGGCATCAAAGGCATGAGCCTACTTTGGGGAGGACCCACTGACATTTCTTTTTGGTGCACTTGTTAACTTCTTTCCCTTAAACATTTCCTGTAATCAACAATTTTTGTTGTTGTTTCGTCCCCATCCATGACATCCATTTTCTTCGCATTGACGTTGTTACTTTTCCCCATCTTTCTTATTCCTTATCTTTTTCCATCCTATCGCTACCAGAGGTTCGCTCTTAGTCATGCGGGCCCTGGCACAATTTTTTCAACTTTTTCTAATCCCTACACCATGGGTAGTCACTAGTGTTAAAACTCCAAAATCAGTATCTGCCATAACCACAACTCAGCCAATGCCCTTTACATTGAGGCAAGGTATCAATTGCATTGTGATTTATCTATCCTACTCATTTGTGACTATGTTGTGTGTGTAGATGGAAATCATACAATAATGGATTGGGCCTAGAGGAAACACTTAGGATGGACTAGAATTGGAATGTTTACGAAAGGAGCAAGATTGGTGGCATGGCTATGGATAAAACAACGGAAGGCTCAATCTCGGCATTGGTGGCAACACATATTCTTCTTTCTCTCTCTCCTTCTCTCCCAGCTGCCAAACAAGGTCGGATGTCATTTATGTACAGTGTTCACTTTTGTGGTCATAAACACTAATGTTGTCATGTACTGTATTGTTGATTCGTTCACTGGGCACATTGAGTTTGTCACCCTGCTCCACTATTAATGGTCATTCAGTCAATAATCCCATACCTTCCCAATATTTTGTAAGGAACTCAAGGACGAGTTTCCATTCAGTCATGGGGGTATGATGAACTGTGATATCGCATACGCGATATTGAATCAACCATGTGATATCGGATACCCGATATCGTAGCCCGTCTCCTTGCCTATAAATAAGAGGCAGCACCCTTGGGTTCCATAGTTAGAAGTTCATCCCTTAGCCAAACTCTTGTCATTTTTTCCCTCCAAAGTTAGAATTATTTCTGTGTGCCCGCAGTAGGAGTCATAGAGTGAACGGATCTTTATTCGAGCATTGTGTACTTGAGCACACTTTGTGTATGGCAATAAAGATGAACTTTGTGATAAACCTTGCAGCATACATAATATATTAATTAGTGTTAATTATTATTTAATGCTTTCCTAGTTAATTAATGATTTCTCTCACCTTACAACTCTCTTAATTAAATACACTTAGTACGATTGCTTCGAGCATGCGTGTAGCGCTTGGTAACCCAGTAACGATTAGCATTTGGTGATCCCAGTAGCGTTGCACCAGTTCAGGATGTGTACGACAAGTGGGAACGAATACTGGTGTTAGGAGTACTTAGAACTTAGTTAATGAATAGTTAAATTAGATTAGTTACTTTGTTATTTCTCTCTCCCCTCCTTATTAGTGCAGGATATAAAACACATAAAAGCCATAAAAATCATATGCCTCAAGCTTACTTAACCATACAACCATGACATATAAGTAAGTTTGGGAAGAAAATGATTAATCGACTTGTTATTGTTCCACAGAGGCGCATAGACACTTAGTCCTTGGAATTCAATTGGATCGTGTGTGAAACGCTTGTATTTGTATAGTTGAGCGTAGGGGTACCTTGCCACTCATCAGTAAGACACTTGATTTCATAATTTCAAGTTATTGGTTTGATTTTAGTAGGCAATACTAAGTTATAAAATTCTAACTTGACTTTATCTCTTAGAGTTAAATATTGTTAATACTATGTTTAAAGTCCCTTTGTAAGAATTTTATATATATTACAAACTGGAAGATAAAATAATGAGCAACATGAAGATAGAATATATTGGGTGTTGGAAACTAAAATAAGTAAAACATAGGTACACCCCAATATATATAGTCCAATTATAACTTTATATAGCTTAACATTGCCCACTATAATAGAACCCATGACCTGGAGCTTCCAATCAAGTGTCTTACCACTAGACTAATACTTCATTATTATGAAGATAGAATATATTGACTACAAGTGGTAGAAAAGCAACATGTATTATTAGAATGTTGTAGAACAGATTTCTTTAGAAGAAAATGACAAATCTCTACCTACCAATGAATTATATAGAAGATATGTTTAAGTTATATAAATATTTGACAAATCTAGTGTACTTGGGATTTATTGCTACTAATGTATTTTGTACAGGTTTATTTATTTGACAAATCCTTTGGGTCTACACAGATGTAATAAAATATCCTTGTAATTATAAAGTATGATGAAATTTAATACCATTCTCTCTAATAATCATAATTTTATTCCTTTCTTAGTTTGGTTTACTTGAAAATCATCTTTAAGCTGCTTCATGCCTTCCTCTCCCATGGCCATTACAACTATGTTAGTTTTTCCTTGGCTTGCATACTTGTTGCATAGTTGCAAAAGACCTTTTCAAAGTAAAATCCACTTTAGATGTCTCCGATTTAAGTCCTTCCTCCATGGGTATTGAATTGTGTAGGTGATTTTACATTGATCTTACTCGCATATTGATGACTCCTCATATTGAATTATGAAGGAGTCAAACCTCAAAAATAAAATTTAGAGCATCACATGCTAAGCATTAAGAATGGGTGAAACTTCATAACAATATACAAAGATTGTAAAGGAAGGGTGGTGGTGAGGGGCAATGGGGTTTTTGGGTGGTTGCAAGGAATAGGAGTCTAACCACTAGGCTAACACATCATTGTTTACCAATATTATAAAGATGTTTATTTAGGCATGTAACCTTGCAATTGATTTGGAAAAATAAAAATAAAAAATTAAATTTTAGTAGGAAAGCTGGTGTTCATCTTGATAATCTTTACATCACTTTTAGCTTCAATAACTAAACTTAAAATAACTAATGAGTGGTGAGATATCCCTACGCTCAACTATACGAATACGAGCGTACATACACGATCTGGTCGAATTCCAAGGACTACGTGCTTATGTGCCTCTGTGGAACAAGGAAGGGTTGGTTAATTGTTGTCTTCCCAAGCTTACTTGTATGTCACGATTGTATGGTTAAGTAAACTTGAGGCATATGATTTTTATACTTTTATGTTTTTATGTCCTGCTACTAATAAGGAAGGAGAGAGATAACTAAGTGACTAATTTAATTTAACTACTGATTAACTAGGCTTTAATTAATCCTAACACTAGTATTCGTTCTCACTTGCCGTACACATCTTGAACTAGTGCAACACTGCTGGGATTACCAAACGCTAATCGTTACTGGGTTACCAAGTGTTACATGAATGCTCGAAGTGATCGTACTAAGTGCATTTACTTAGGAAAGTTGTAGGGTGAGAGAGAGCATTAATTAACTAGGAAAGCATTTAATAATAGTAATTAACATTAATTAATCTATTCTGGATGCTGCAAGGTTTATCATAAAGTTTGTCTTTATTGCCGTACACAAGGTGTGCTTAGGTACATAATGCTCGAATAAAGATCCGTTCGCTTTATGACTCCTACTGCGGGCACATAAAAATAATTCTAACTCTGAGTNTGCTTGAATAAAGATCCGTTCGCTTTATGACTCCTACTGCGGGCACGTAAAAATAATTCTAACTCTAAGAGGGAGAAAAGGCAAGAGTTTGACTAAGGGTCTAACTATCTATTGCCAAATCAAGTGCACCCGCCTCTTATTATAGGCAAGGAGACAGGTCTCGATATCAGGTATTAGACATTGCATGGTAGGCTCTGATATCGCGGACCCGATATCGCAGTTCATCAATAACAAAAGAATTTTAACTAAAAATTGAATGTTGTGATAAAGTAGTAGCTCATTAGAAAATGTACATTTACTTGATGCCTTACTTTTTGAAATTAAAAGTAAAATTGAAATTTTTCAGTTACATCCACTGAGACCCCTTTGATGTATTGGAACAGTTTCAAAAGTCCTTTTATGGAAATTTTTTTTAAAAAATTTATAACTCAATGTACATAGTGGAATTAAACTTGTGACTTGGGGTTACTAAACCAAGATGTTTAGCACTAAGTTAACATCTCATTGCTCTTTTTTGCTTAAGGAAAATACCACATAGAGAACTATCACCATGAACTACTTCCTTTGAGGTGATTTGGGATTTTTATTTTTGGGTTTAGTGGGTGGTGTGTGTGGTCAGGGAAGGGGGTGTAGGGGGGTTGTGGCGGGAAGGGGAGTGCAATCAAACCAATTTTAATATAATTACACCTCAAGCCATATAGCTAACATGATATTTTAGAAGAATCATAGAGGAATGCATTATTTAGTTGCAAAGCAAAATTTTGATTAAGGAAGTACTTTATAATCCCCAATTAAGGAAATTTTTTTTTGGAGAAATCAATTCTATTGGCTAAACCCTAGGATTGGAGAAAAGGAAAAGAAAAAGAAAGAGAATTCAAACTATTGGTATGATATCACCATGTAATATATATTCAAATCTTTGAGAATCATCATGTTGATGCCTTTATCCAATGACATGGACTAACCTATTAAGGTAGAATAAGAATTTGAGATCATTTACTATATAGCCAACTATCTACCTAAATTACAATTGAAACTGAAATTTTTACTTTGGATCCCTTAGATATATAAGACCAATTTTAGAATTCCTTTTATAAATTATTTTTTTGAAATGAAAGTTGTAACCTTAGGTTTACTACCGCCATCTATCTACCGGGAAATAAAATCCCAAATTAATAAAAGCTTTAGTTGGCCTGTGTTACCCAAAGCCAATAATTTCTTGCCATAGCTATAACGGAAACAAAGCAAAAGATAAGCTGCAATCTAAGTTATAAAGTACAGAGCCCACGTTGTTTGTACACGGATGGCAAAAACACTCCTTCCGTTGTCCGTGGCGTTTCATTCAAAAGGCGTAACAGGCCGTGCCGTCCTTTTAATAAAATTTAAAAACTACCGAGAAGCGTCGTATTACGAGACAGAAAAACCAGAAAACCACCAACACGCCGATTAAGCGTCGTGACGAAGGAAAAATTTGCAGTTTTTGATCTCCCTAACACTTTAAAGCAAAGGTAAGGTGTAGAAATTGCAAGATAACAATTCTGGATTTTTGGATTTTGCGATTTTTTAAGTGGTTTTTTTTTCCGGTTTCCGTCCTTAGGACTCCATCAATCCGCGGTTTGAAGATCATCAGCGCCACCAATATCATCCTCCTTCACCAACAACAACAAAAAACCATACGCAGGTGAGAAAAATGGTGCTTGCACTCGTCGTTTCGTTTTTTTTTTCCCTTTTTAAATAATATTCAACGCACTGCTGCTATTTCCTTTGCGCTGCCTTTGCGCAATTTTAAAGCGACTTCGCACTGCGCTCCGCTCTTGAATCTCCGCCCTATTTCAAATTCAAACGTTCCCCGAAGTTTGAGATTCTTTGGTCTTCGCCCTTGCGCTTGCATTTCCGTGGCTAGCCCAGCCTTTTGATCCGTGATCTCGTGGTTTGTTGGAGGAATGGATTTCGTAGCAATGCCACCGAGCTTTCTGCGATGTTCTGGCCCCGAGGAATTCGAGTTCGGTTCCAAGGAGGCATATGCGCCGTAAGATTTGTTATTTCGATCATGTTCTTGGGTGGAAAATCTTACACGTAAAGCGTTTTCTCGTATGAAAGATTGTTCGATTGGTAGAATTGTTTTAATTTGTTGGATCCGTGGAATTATGTCGTAATTAGGGATTTTGTTTTGAGCGTCCCATACCCCCCCTGCAATTAGGGATTTTGAAGGTGAATTTGGGGGCCCAAAAAGTAGGGTTTGGTAGGTTTTCCGTAGACATTTTTCAGTACAAGTCAGCGGATGCTTGATATCCGATCGCTTTCAAGAATCATTGAAGTATTAATGCGATGTTATCACTTCAATGAATACGGACTTCAACGTATGTGGCAGGCTCCAGAAACAGTTGCGATTCCAAAAGGAAAAAATTTTCTATAGTCCATATACAATTTAGTTTTTGGGGGAAATTAAAAATTTAAAACGCAGTCCATTAATTAATTGAAAGCCTGAAATTGTAAATAGAAGTTTGTAGTTGGTAACTGGGCGGATTTTGTTGTCACTGCAGCTGGAAGTAGTTGTTAAACAATTCACAATGAAGGTACTATAGCACGTTTTGAAGCCTTTGTTATGGATATATTTATCTACTTGTATCTTCAATTTGATTCAAAATCCTGTGTCTGTATCAAGTCTATTTAATAGCTTGCTGTTTAGGAATTAAATGTTTAATCTAGCTTGAAAAGAATCATAACCATGCATACTTATATTTCCTTTACTTCATGCACTCTTGCAGTTAGAAGTTACTAACATCTTTCTAATGTGAACTTTTAGCCATTTCAGAAAAGACATGTTTATATCATGGACATTCCAATGTGTAATTTAGTAAAATTACATCTTAGGGATTGTTTTGGCCAAGAGGCCAATACGTCTAGCGTGATGGGGGGAGGGGGGAGTGTACATCACGCACCACGTAAGATCTCACAATGGAGAAAAACGCAATGGAAAAAAACGTGATGGAATAATGTACAGTCATTTTGATTTTAGTTTTCAATATGAATATTAATTCTCAATGAATCAATTTGAGATTTTATTAATTTGTAAAATATATAAGATTCTCTTGGCCAAATAATAGATATATATTATAAATATATAGCTAGACTAGTTAATGTCAAGAAAAGTGAGGAGAGAAAATTGAGTTGGTATTATTGATAAGAACATATTTTGTTTCCTAGTTTTCTTTTGCTTTTGCTGTTAAAAAAATGGGCAAAAGGAGATTGTGGAATTTATTTTATTTCTTGTCTATCCATGTATTGTTTATTTATAAATAAGAGTTTGACATAGGAGATTTTGTGTTTCATAGGCCATGGAGAAGCCAAGATCTAAAATAAAGCTCAAAAATGTTTTGAAGACAGATAGGCCAGCTGAAATCATTCAGCTGCCAAAAGTTCCAGAATCATCAATTTCTGATCGTGCAGGTTATGGTTCCTCAATGCACCATGGAAATGGTTTCCTCCCTGTTTTTTCAAATAAGTACAAACGTAAGCGAGCTCATAAAGCAGGGGTACGGCGAGATGAACCATACAAAAACAGTTTTCCTGAAGACAGTGCCTCAATTGCAGAATCATACATTGAAGCAGAAGAAAAATTTACAGGCATTAAAAAATTTAGAATGAAGGATGATAGTATTGGACATGCAAGCAGTAATCATGTGGGTGTTGAAGGTGTGAATTTGGCAGTGTCGGAAGTGAGAAGCAAAGAGTCATCTCAAGTCAAGGAAGGAGGAATTAAAGTTAGGTTCAAGACTTCCAGGTCTATAAATGTCTCCCCAAGTATCACAGAAAACCAAGAAGCAAGTACACACGACAAAAGTCATGGTTCACCAAACCTTTCATATCATTCACTAAATACCTATGAAGAGAATTTGAAGAAACCCAAGGTAACATATTCAAGTTCAAAATCAGCCAAATCGCTGCCGTTGTGCACAAGAAATCTTGAAGCTCCGCAGGCAACAACATTTCACATCAAACGCAATGGATCCACTGAAATTTCAAACAGTCCACGTAAGAGGATTGCAAGTTCTGATGGAAATTCTACAGAAGAGAGTGGGCAGGCCTTTGCTACAGAGAATGGAAAGTGTTCCTCTTTTGTTTCAATAAAAAAGGAACTGGAAACTTCGTTATTGGTTAGACCTAACATCCTTTGCTTGACTGTAATAATAATAAAAATGTATTCAACTTAACGTAATTGAAGAACCTGATTTCTTGGTTATATTATTTGTTCGGGCAGGTTATCAGGAAGATAATGAAAATGGATGCAGCAGAGCCTTTTAATGTTCCAGTTGATCCTGTTGCTTTGGGGATTCCTGTAAGTTTTTAAATGCTTATATCACATTGTAATATATCTTCATTTATTGGTGGGTTGATTCCAGTTAGTTGTATATTTTTGAGTTGTCTTTTGATGGTTGTGGGGATAATATGGATTATCTGATTTGATATGCCTTATGTAGAGTGAATGTGTTTGATTAGATTATATTTGGAAATCATTTAAAGCAGAAGAAACTTTCCATTGTAGAAAGGTGCTGATTTAATTATTTTCCTTTGCATGTTCAGGATTATTTGGACATAATTGATAAACCAATGGACTTTGGCACTATATGTCATGAGTTAGAGAAGGGAAACAAATACAAGACTTCTGAAGATGTTTTTCGTGATGTCCAGCTTATTTGGGAGAATTGTTCCAAGTATAATCGTAAAGGTGATCCTATTTTAGAGCTAATGAAAAGAGTGAAAAAGAATTTTGCAAAATACTGGACTGCTGCTGGTTTGTTTTATGAATCACAAAAGAGAACGGCTGGTGAGTTGCAGTTCAAATGTTTAATTTCTCCCTATATTATACTGTGTACTGCTTGTATATATAACTTTTAAAAACTGATGGGAGGTTACTTTCCAAATTGAAAAACTTGGTGCATTCCATTGTGTATGCAATCTTTATGATAGTTTTTATTGTCGCCAGAGCATGGTGTCTTATATTTATGTCAGTCGTTTCTTTAAATGATAACCTGCACATTTCAGCGGATGGTTTCTTGACACCATTTGTGTATTAGTAACAAATGAATATCTACAGAGATACTTCTTAGCCATTAGTACAGATACTATTATAAAATTTATTATGTTTTAATATTAATTTGATTATTCTTTTTCTCTTTTAATTGATGTACGTTTAATGCAATAAATAGGCAAAGTAGACACATCATCAAATATCAAGTGTGATAAGGATCAGAATACAGAAAAACTTTCTGTTGGTGAGTTATCTAGCAACTGTGTCAATTCCAACATAGGTCTGTCATTGGATACAGTAGTTGTAAAAGGATCAGATGGAACACCTTCACAAACGGGTAAACTACAATATATCCATGGTAAATTACATTATAGTGGGATCCAGATGCTACTAGTTACTGAAGCAGCTGGATCAGCTTGTAGTTTTGCTAGTTACGGAACCTGCCTGATTATTATTTTTACATATTATCAGAAACAGCTTGTGCCAGGGAAGAGAACAAGAGAAAGGATTCAAAAACCAGTGATTATGAAACTATGGAAGTGGCACACAGTAGTGAAGAATCTGAGCTGAAGGTGGCTGCCAACCACAGTCCCCAGATTGATGCTATTCCAAAGAAGAAGGGATTCAAGTTTGTGTTGAAAAAGCCAACGCCTCCTAATGAATCTATTTTGAATAGGTCTACTACAATGAATGAGATTCAAGAGTCTATAAATTCAGGTGACTACAGTATCTTCTGTTTTGGCTTATTTCATGTGAAAAGATACACTATCTTTAATTGTTATTAAACTAAAATTGACATTGACATGTTCTTATTTTTATTTTTATGCCTTTGCTAAATGCTAAAATTAACTACGTTTGTATCATGGTTTTCTTCTCTGAATCGATAAGCATATGTTTAGCTAGTAATGTTGTGTACATTGTTGTAATGGCAATGGTAATTTATGTCATGAACTTGTACTACATTTATTGACTTGGTATTAGAAAACTTGCAAGTTCAGGTATTGTGGACGTATGTTCTGATTTCAAATTTTTTTATTTATTATTATCTTTATAATCAGGAATGAATGAAGAGAACACAGGATCACTACCAGATGATCGTGAAAAATCTTCTCATGAACAAACAGCTGAGCATGACATTATCTTTAGAACTAAGTCCAACCGACGTAACAGGTTTGTTCCAATGTTTCTTGCAAGGCTATTTCTAGAATATTTGAAGGCAATATACATGATAAAATCCTTTTTGTTTCAAAGACTATGGATAATATGATGTTGAGATAGTGCACACATACCCATAAAACTAACTAGCTTACTTGGTTAGAGCATGTGACTTGTGGTTTGCAAGTCACAGGTTCTCTCCCAAGGAGTAAGCTAAGTAAAAATATACATTCAGGGATTATGGGATACGTAGACAGCTGGACATAGTAAATTATTGTGAAATTCTTCACCTACCCGGATGGGTTAAACCATGTAGATGGGGCATAAAGGTGCACCAAGATGATGATATGTACATACGTTTGTACATTGAGTGATGTATTTTTTAGTGATCATTATTCCCAAATTTGTGTTAATTGGTCACTTCTATGAAATCTATCTCTATCAAGTTAGATATAATTTGAGTGATGTCTTTTTGAGTTATTATGGATTAGTTTGAGATTTGTTTCCTGCACACCAGGAAAGCAATATGAGTATTAAATTCTTTCAACATGTTTACCGTCACAGTTTTCCCTTCTCATGGCTCCTTTACGGTAATTGTTCTTATGCAGGAATCAAAGACATAAAGCAGGTTGTTTATGTGCTGTGTGTGTTGTTTTAAGAAAGAAACATGCTAAAGCAGAGACTACTGAACATGCTTCCAAAAAAATTGGTCAAACAGATAACTCAGAAGTGTCCAATGAACATGTGAGTGTTATTTCTATGAGTACATCAATTGGCTGCATTGTAACTAGTTAGGCATCTTTAGACTAGTATTTTGGTAACTTTTTTTCACTTTCTGTTTTAATAATTTAATGTTTATGTACATCATCATCATTGTGTTACCTTATCTGTTTGGGTTTGGTTTTATGAACTTTCCTTATTTTTTTGGTTGAAGGTTAAATGTTTGCCCCTCTTTAGTAGTATGTGTCTATTTAAACTATTTCATTCCATGTTTTTTTTGGTCCATCTCTTATTTCATTTGGTTGTACTCGAATTAAGAAAGTTAAGAGCTATATCTGATATACATTAGACATGACCAAATCATTATAGTTGACCCTCCGTAATCCTTCAGTTAACGCATTCATTTTTAATTTAATCATGTTTTGACCATCCACATTGTTCATTTCAACATAGGCATTTTAGCTACATGTTAAATTTTTTCTGTTTGTTAATCATAAATTAAGTTTCATTGCTTTTATACCTGACTTACACCTATGTTGATTTTGGCGGACTGTGCTCTACCCCAGTGGCCCTCTGCAGTTTTAACATGCCCACAGATCACTGTTTATGTTTTAATTCTACTTAATCTCTAAGTCTTTTGATTTTCATACGTTTAGGGCTCTTGTACCATGCACATCGCTCTCTCCAGGAGGTTGGCCGCCTATCCTAGATCTTCCCATTTCCAAGAAGATCCCGGGCTCGATCTGGTTTAGTACCATGGTATAGGTTTAAAAGGGGTTAGAACTGAATTTATATGATATAGATCCCCAAGATATATGACCAATACAATACTTTGATAGAATTTAGGTTGTTGGAACCAAAACTTTTTGACTATATTTACCCCTAAGATATGTAACCAACACGATATTTTTCTAGAACTTATATAAAATATAAAGGTACCTCAAGTCTGACTCGAATGAGCAACCTCTTGCTTGCCAATCCTTGTTAGACAATAAGCTGACCACTAGCCACTGCACATTGGCTCAATACCAACTCAAACTTGTAAATTTTTCTCTAAAGCAATGAGCTTACTAGTTGAGCTATGCTCACACTGGCTTTTTAGAGGTTTAAGACTGTCAACTAGTATATTCAAAAAAGAACTTCAAATATGAATATTTGATGAAACAGATTTTTACTTTAACTTTTAAAAAAATTCTTGCTCTACATGTGCTTCCATCTTTTTCTGAGAAACTCCCGTTCCAAAACTTATTTTGATACATACTATCATGCTTCCACAGAGCTTCAATGCATTATTAAAATGCTAGTTAATGGTGGATCTCACTGTTTTTAATTGAAGTATATTGGTAGTTAAAATTTTCTCAAGTTGCAAGGCCTGGGTTTTAGTGCGGATGCAACCACTTGACTGGGGTTAGACCTTTGCTCATCCACTGATCCTTCCAGGACCTTGCCTGGGCAGAATGAGCATTGAGCCTTTGGGTATTGATCCTTTTATAGTGGTAGTTGAAATTCAAACTTGCAGTCTATTGGTTGAAAAGTCACAATTGAGCTACAACACCATTGGCTGGAAACATACATATGTGCATCATGATCATTTTGGCCGAGAGGCTAACTAGTAATTGGCTGGTGTTTGCTTTGGAAATTAAATATAAAAACTTTTTTGGCCAAAGGTCAGCTACCAATTAGCTGACTTTGTCACGGAAAATAAATAATTATATTCATAATGTCAGGCCAAGAGATGAACATTTTCATAGGCAACAACACCATTGGCTGGAAACATACATATGTGCATCATGATCATTTTGCTCGAGAGGCCTACTAGTAGTTGGCTGGACTTTGTGATGGAAAATAAATAATTATGGTCATAACACTGGGGTAAGAGAAACTTTTTTGGCCAAAAGGTCAACTACCAGTTATCTGACTGTCACGGAAAATAAATAATTATATTCATAACACCCGGCTAAGAGATGAACATTTTCATAGGCATTATTATAGGTATGTATTGGCTGAACTTTGTCATGGAAAATAAATAGTCATAATGCTTTGGGAAAGAATTATTAAACACTGGTTTTGATTTTTTTTTCTTTTGCAACATGAAAATCAATTTTCAGTAAATCAATTCTGGGATTTCATTAATTTGGAAAAGAAAAAGACTGTCAGCCAAATAATAGAGATATATCATAAGTCTATACTTAAACTAATCCTAGCCTTATTCTGACTACATTGGCAAGGGAAATATATGTCATCTATTTTTCAGTTCATTCATAAAGTGCAAATATAGTTTAGGGTGTGGCTTGGAGAAATTTGCAATTTTTAAAAGTCAATTGCCACATTGTAAATAGTTAAACATTTCTATATGATCATCTTTGGCTTGTATAAGTTAGTGAGGCATAGCACTCATGGTTATAGCAGGTGGCTTGTGACTTTGGAAGCCGTGCTGAATTCTAAGGGGTGTATTGCAACATTTGCTACTTGGGGGCATGGTGAAAATATTCGATCATGGACCATGACGTCAAGTTGTCAGCCAGCTGTAGAAACATTAGCATTAAATCCTTTGTCTGAATGGGGTAAAGGCGCTGGGATGAAGATCTCTGTCTTGCATGAGTTTTACATATCCAATTGGGATACGTTCTCTTTTTAATACAGATCAAGTAGCCTCACTCAGTGTCATATTTATGTTATATTGTCTTGAATGTTGCACCCCTTGTATGTTTTCCACGGTTTAATACGTATCAGATAGCCTCACTATCAGATTGTTATCTTGTCTTAATTGTTGTACCTTTCACATGTTTTCCTTAGTTTTATTATGTGACTCATAAGTTTAGTTTTCTCATAATCATCATCATTATTGTAACCGTTTCCCAGAGAATTAAGGAAAGCTTTCTACCTCTCCAGCATTCTTGATCCCAAGGCAGAATTTTTATTTTACTGGCAATTGATTCTCTCTCTTTCATTTATTTACCACAATTTTAAGTTTCTTCATAATTTTTTTATAATGATATTCATCAAGATTATATCTTTCTTTCAGTATTTTTTTCAGAGGACAAGATCAGGTCATATATGCCTAGCACACACCCTTAGGCTGTCAGCATAGCAAGTGCAATGGGGGTGCTGGTTCTAGTCTTTGAACCCATCACCTTTGAGTACAAACCTTTATGAGCTAATTGACTGACTAAGGGCCAGTGCTTTCTTTTTTTCTTTTTTTTTTATTTAATAAGCTAGTAAGATACTGATTATTTATCTTGAAATGCCATTTAGGCTTAAACCCTTACCTGTCTTCCTTGTTATCAGAGCTCTCATAGGCTCCCTTGTAAATATTTAAATCAATCTTCTCCATATTCGATGATGTTTTTTTGGTTTGGCTTTTAAGGAAGCCGTTAGTTTTGTTAGTTTTTGAGGGCCTTTTATTACCCGCTCATTATAGGTTCACCTTTTGTTGGACAATTCTCATCATCTTTAATGAGCTATCCTTTTATAATAGCTAATTTGAAATGTCTTATTACCACTCATTTGTTTCCAACTTGGTTAGAGCATGTGGCTTGGGATTGTGCAAGTTATAGGTACAAGCCTAAGAGTTATGTTGATGCACTCTTATGTTCTGCATAAGTAGAGGTTGTGGTTTGTGATTGTGCAAGTCACAAGTTTGACTTCAATAATGGGTATGCTAAGATATCATTATGTTCTATGTAAGTCCTACTATAAATATAGTCATGGTTTTAGTTCCAACAATCCCCATCTTTCATATAGTTGGTGAAATGTCTTATGCATAGCTTTGCTAGTTGCTTCTATAGCTTTCTTTTAGCTTTTTATTTTTTTCATCTCATAATTCCTTATAATTAGTGAGGCGTACACCCCAAAAATAAAATATATTATAAATAAGAAAAAAAAACCAGAATATATTAGTAGTGGAGAACTGAAGAGGGGTGGAACTCCAGCACAACATAAAAATGAAAAGACCCAATGGTTTTAGGGATTCCTTTTAAAGTTTTCTTCCTTAAACTAAGCCTAAAAAATCATTCCTCTAGACTTTGCCCTCATTTAGAAGTGCCTTCTTTGGGTTACATTTCTTACTAAAGGCTTCTTGTAAATAAAAGAGGAAAACTGATTAAAGATATACATTCAGGACCTTAGTTGAAGCATGAGTTGTTGAATGATGTCACCTTGAACTGACATGGTGGAACTTCGCTAGAGAATCTGTATGATAGACCATATTACATTGAAATTTATAAATGGTATAAAGAACAAGGAGACATGAATGCAACTCCAAAGTGCAAAATAAAAATCCTTGAGGAGTATCACCAAATAAAACTTTCTCCAACCTTGGCTTAAACCCATGTAAATATGAGCTGCACCAAGACCAAGAACTTTGAGCAAGAGAAAAAGTCAAAAAGCAGCAGATGAATGAGGCTTCCATATTGTAAAGAGGACATCTTTGGTCATGAACACCCAAATGAGAGACAAATACCAATAGGTAAACCTTGATGAACCAACCATTGTAAAAAATGCTTAATTTTTAAAGGTTGAGACTTCTATGTAGCATGCCTTTTTATTCTTAATTATTTTTTATACTTCTAAAATTGTGGACCAATTTTTCTATTATAGCTTGTTGGTAAGACTCATGATCTGCATCCTTCATGCCATAGGTTCAATTCAAACAGGTGATACTTATTCATATGTAAGACTCATGATACATGAATTGTTTTAAAAGGAACTACATTTTCCTGCAATGTCCTGCATTGGAGCACATTAATCATAGATAGGATATTACAGTTGCAAATTTTGTTGATTTGTTCTAAATATTACCATGAACACTTAGTAATTTTCTTAATGTTGTTTTCATAACTCATAGCATGTATGTTACTACTGTCCAATAGATCTAGATGGTCTATGGACGTAGTAATATTTGAGTTTCAGTTTCAGGTGCAAAAGGAACCATTGAAATTGAGTTCTGTTGAGTAATCCCAATCCTAACAGGCTCTCCTTGGATGTCATAACACACTAGAGTTTCAGTTTCATATGCAGTTGATTCTTGTTGACTTTATAATACCTTTTTCATTTGCTTTTTAATATAGTTAAATTGCTGTAATCCATAGATCATTTGTTCTCTTTTTCTAAAATATTGCTTCTTTTAGTAGTTCTTCAAACAATAATATTTGCTTTCACTCTAAATCCCACCGCTATGATTTGGTTTCCTCTAATTTTTCTTTGAGTCCTTGTCTTGTTAATGGGAATGCATAGAGTTTCAGTTTCATATGCAGTTGATTCTTGTTGACTTTATAATACCTTTTTCATTTGCTCTTTAATATAGTTAAATTGCCGTAATCCATAGATCATTTGTTCTCTTTTTCTAAAATATTGCTTCTTTTAGTAGTTCTTCAAACAATAATATTTGCTTTCACTCTAAATACCACCGCTATGATTTGGTTTCCTCTAATTTTTCTTTGAGTCCTTGTCTTGTTAATGGGAATGCATAATATGAACACCCTTTTCTTTGTTGAAAATCATTCTCCAAATACAAATGCACAATTTCAAGAGGCTTTTGTCAACTTTCATTTTAGGCAAGGAAGAGTCAATAAATGTAAAACCTGGTTCTGCCTATTTAGGTTTTAAGAGAGCAATTTATTTTTATAAGATATCCATTATATATGAAGATTATGTGTATTTTCAGATTCCAGAGTTGGATCTTTTTTTTTTTCTTTAAAAATAAAATCAAGATTGCATGTCTAGACTGGTTTCAGATAGACAGCTAGTCATAAAAGCTATCATTAAATCACGCCGTTACCTGAATGGGTCATCCTAAATTGACGAGACACAGCCAATGATAGCAATGCTGATGTCCTTTGCGAATTCTTATGGTAGCCTCTGCCTTATATTGGTTACCTGGCTGTTAGCTTCTTCAGAATGATTTAAAGTTCTTCTAACGTTAAACTTTGTACAATTTCATTAGTGAATTCCAAAACTTATTGTTTTCATATAATTTAAATTTTTTGCTACTTTTGTAAAGATTGATTTTCTCATGAATATGTGTGTGAACTCATCATCCAGGGTATGCAACCTGAGGCAGAAACAAATGAGGTGCAGGGGCAAGAAGCTTCTCATGATGAACGGGAGCCAATTGAAGGGTTGCAACAGAAACAGGAATCTGTTGAAGAATTACATGAAAAATCAGTGGATCATCAAGAAAGTGATGGACAGAAACAAAATGATGTCAGTAAGGTGCATGTTGATTTTATTTAAATAATTTTAGTTTTGCCTTTTGTTTTTTTAGTATTTATTACTTTCCTCGTTAAGCAAAAATACTCGTTGCTTAACTGGTAATGTTGGATTGTTCCTCCAGACACCGCAGAATCTTCAAGATGCACAGCAGGCCTTTTTCTCGTCTCGTGCTTTGCAACCTACTAGTCCTGAGATTTTGAGCATGTGCAATGTTCTTTTTCCGAGAGAATCTCGTTCACTATCAAAGCAGAAAGGTTTCCCTGGTTCTAGGGCATCATCAAATAATCCATTTATATCTGCTATTGCCTCATTACTGAAGTAGTTGGTCAGGTTTAAATGGTTTATGCAGTTTACTGATCTTGGTTTCCCTTTTAGAAGGTGCATAGTGTTCAATCATAAGAGGCAATTTCTTTAAATTTCCAATGCTGAGATATATTCAGCGACATATTTCCTAGCATTAATCATTCTACTTCAAGATTTTACACGATAAAGTTTCCTACAAGTTGGTTTCAAGGATGAACATAATTTATTTACCATATTCATGGAAAGTAAGATTTTGAGCCCAGGCTACTAAATCAGGATATTCACCTGCATTAAAGTTGCAGTTCTTGTTAATACAAGGTGTTGCGTGAGTCTGTTTCAGTGGTTACTCTGGTTCGAAAAGCAAGCAGGCTGCAACATTTTATAAACATTGTTAGGCAGTTTGGGGCTGTTATGCATGTCTGATTGCCAGAGAGAGGACACTGCTTTCTTTTGTATTTTATACACAAATTTGTAAATAGCTGGAGAGACTGAAGGGCACCGATTAAAAAGAGCCCGTAATTGTGCAAAATATTTCTTAAAAAATTCCATTATCATGTATTTTAATTTTTGAGGCAGCTCTTTCTAGGATCGGTAATCTATTGAATTTAGAATTATTACTATTGTTTGAACACATTGTTTTTGGCATATTCAATAAGAACTCGGTGTAATCACACCCTATTTCATCATTGTACATGTTTTATACCGTCTTTGCTTTAAACATGAATGTTTTATGTTGAGCACTATAAATGATTAGTCCTCCTTTGGAGCAGCATGATTTGTATATTTTTATAACTTTAGTAATACTTGATATTTTTCAGAATCATTAAGAATTTTCAGAATGGGTCCCTTGAAGCTCTGCCAAGATTGGAATTTAATTTAAAGCTGTGAAGTGTACTAAGATGTGTGCCTGAACACTTCATTTTAGCCTTTTAGGTTGTTGAATGATCTACTTTTCTTGAATTTAAACTTTTAGCTATAAAACACTATTTTACAGTTTTAATTCAGAAATAATCCAGTTGTAAGAAAAATTTAGAAATAGTTTAGCGATTGAATCTGGTCGATGATGTTCTTATTATAACGAGTTAAAATTTTTGCGAGTAGTGTTCGTGGTAAGGTGTGAAGTTAAATATAACATATTCAGTCATCGGTTCTGATTTGTAATGTGAAGTTCAATTACAGGAAAGATTAAACAACACCAGGTTATAACATCATTCACAAAGTAAATTAAATCAATACATGCAAAGCTATGGGCTATGGTTCATAAGTGTTTCATACCCCTTTTTTTTTTCAACTCCATAGCATACCTCACTGGTTTCACTCTTCACTTGTTTTGAACTTTTGGTACATATGGTTTGGATCTTCACTTCCCTCATTCCATGTGTGCACTCTTGTTTACATATATTGAAATACATTTTCATTTTGCTTGTTTCCTTTGGTACATCTTTTATTAACTTGCTAGATCCATGTTTCTTTGTAGGCTTTACTTCCTTTACCATGTTACTATGCTTTCTTTTTCATGACGTTTTATATCTCATTTTCTTGATATGAGATTTTTTGTTTCATTTTCTACATACTTCTATCTTTGTTTTATCTTAGTAATAGGTTCTCAATAATTCCGAGGGTCATAGTTTTTTATTTTATGGTAGTATTTTTCTATACATAATTGTCTTATTTGATCAATAACATGAAAACCTTTTTAATCTTAAATAAGATTTTATGTTAAAATTCTACAATTAAGTGTTTATATTTATTGCTTCAAATTTAACATGTGATGATATGAATCTTAAACAAGATTTCATGTTAAAATTTTATAGTAAGAGGTTATTCTTATTGCTCCAAATTTAACATGTGAGGATTGGGAACTTATGTTGATGAAACATAAGCAATTTGGACAATCTCACTTCTCTCTTTTACTAATAAAGAACTTTTAAGTAAAATTAACACAAGTTTAACATGTTTGACAAGTTTTGTTAGAAAGATATTCTATTACCACATTTATCCTGTTATATATATATTGATCAAACATTGTCTTTACTTTTCATGAGAAGGTGAACCCAAATAACTTGTTTATCCTTTTTAACAAATATTACAAAAATTATCTTCTTTACAAACTTGTGTCCAAAAAAGACACATTGGCAAATATTTTGCCTATCATAGACTATCAAATATAAAAAAGAGACTCTTAAGAAATAGACTACAAATTTTGAGACCTTGTTTTGAAAATTCCTAACTCCAAGACTTATTTGCCACCTCCATTGTCCTTATACATGGATAATAGCTCTAATGAGGTTTTGAATCAATTAGATGGAGGTGCAAGAATATCCTGCTTGACTTGAAGTGGACCTCCTTTTAGTCTAGATATATCTTGACTTACACTGGTTTGAGTTATCAATGGATACATCAAGCTTCTCTTTCTTTGTTGGTGCTGATCCATTTTGCTTATGATTTCCTCTAAAATTTGATCAAATCTTGTTAGTCTTTTACTCTTATGAGAAAATATAAAATTGCTTAAAAATCTAAAAACAATGAAAATTAAAAGTCTTCATGTAGATCTTGATCTCTCTATTTTGTTTGATGATATCGTCATTGTATTCTTTGTTATTCTAACCTTTATTATCATTTGCACATAATGGAACATGCTTTCCATATCCTTTTCTATATAGCAAACCAGTAAATAAATTTTATTTAATGGATTGTTTTCACATTTTCCTATCTATTACTTGGTTGCCTTCTTAATTGCAATTTCTGGATTAGTCTTATATTCATTAAAAAATTCCTTTCATCTGTGTTGATTATTTTTCCATTCTTCTTATTAATTCAAATTTGATTGAAGTGTTCGGAAAATAATAGAAACTCTACCATTTTCCCCATTAGGCAAGTCTTTGTATCATCAACATATTTACAAATATCTTCAATTTACCATTTATTTCTGTTTCTTGTTACCCTTTAATTCTCTTATGTAGTTTGGTGTCTGGAATTTCCAATATTCTTATGTTGGTTCAATGCAACGGCTGACCTCATTTCCTGATGGGTAAAATTTCAAGGGTTCCTTTCTTCTGATACTTACGTCTTTTGGTGTTCACATTCTGTGGTACAGTCATCTTCCTTTTCTTCCCATTCATCAATTTTGCAAACATGTCATCGATTTTGCTCTGTTTTGACTTCAGAACAACTTCTTCTTCCTGATTTTCAGGTGGATTTCTTCATTTCGAATTTGGATCTCGACGTCTTTAACACTTGCTCTACTGTTGAGCTACATGACCCTGAATCATGAATGTAGTAGTATTCACATATGAAATTGTTTCCGTTTGACCGTAACGATTTATATTTTTTTCTCCAAAATGTTAGCACATACGATATCAGACTTCCATATGTAATGTGATTCTCCTTTTGAATATTTATTTACACCATATTTTGTAAATCTTCTTTATTGAGTGGAAAGATATTTGCTCATTTTGTCTGTATGATAGATATAGGTCATAAATGCTTTTGTAATGTAACGGAAGGGTTCCGCTGCATTTTAAATTTAACCTAATTTTTCTATTTAAATTCTTGATATAATTGTAGAAGAACAAATATTTGTATAACACTACTGTATCCTCACAAAACATAAGGTATCCTCATCCCGACTGAAAATGGCAACATTTTTGCCTTGTTGAAGGATGAATTGGTCATTTTTCTTTTCTTGTAACAACTTCTTTATTGAAATGAAATGAAACTTTATTAAGTTTGAAGACCTATAGAATTTATTGGACAAATATTAAATTTTCATGAAAAAATAAAGATAGAATATACAAATTGACCAAACATTAATAAGGGCATCAAAAACAGATCATACAGGTTTTTTGCTATAACATTGTAATGTTGTCTCAAATGGGTACTCACAACATGAAGGAAACAAATGTAACTCATCTTCAAATGTGCTCTTCTTGAGGGAGTTGAATCCATTCTCCACTTTGAATTCTAAGATAATCAGAACTTAAGTGAAGCTTGTCAATAACATTCCGATACTTGATTGGAATAACAACTAAGAGATAGTGAGTTTCTACATCTAGTTTATTAGATCTAATGTGGTATAAATAAAATTGTCTTTTGCATTAGACCACATCTGTGTTAAAACCTGCTACTTGATTAGCTTGTCGAGATAGGTTATAGACTCTACCAATTTCATATCTACAGAGTTTGACTTCAAAATATGGTAGCATAAACAAGGATGACAATCACAGCAATGAATAGGCTATGACGTTGAGGTATTATCCTAGTTGTAAGACTCTTGATTTGGAAGCTCCAAGTCATGGGTTTGATTTTGGTGGGCAATGTTAACTTATAAAGTTCTAATTTGACTATATATCTTAGGGGTAAATATTTTTTAGCCTAGTGCTAAAGACTCTTGATTTGAAAGCTCAAGTCATGGGTTTGAGTTTGGAGGATAATGCTAAGATATAAAGTTATGATTGGACTATATATCATTAAAAATAAAAAAGTTTTAGTTTCCAACACCCCTCACCCCCCCACACCCCCTCCCCCTCCCCCTCATCACAAAACAAATAAGATATTTGATAAATCCAAATTTTGACCAACTACAATATCAGGCATTCGATATCGGGGCACAAGTTACGATGCCAGATATCTAATATCACAGATGTGTGCACACCTATAAATGCAGCACTTAGGCACACGGTCCACACACAGTTTCATTTCACACTTAGTGAAATTCCGTTAGATTGATTTCTTGATTTTAGCATTTAGCACTTAGGAGTGTATGCTTGCAGTGTGATGTTAAGTAATTGAATGGAGTCTTTATTCAAGTGGAATGTACTTGGACACGTTTCATGCATGGAAATAAAGATCGAGATTACTTTGCATCATTGCAGCATTACTTAGTCTTTACTGTTTACACAGAATAATTTTCTTGCTTTGACTTAGCTTAATGTTTATTGTTTTCTCTAGTTACTGATTTACTTTCTATGCACTTTATCATTACTGTTGTTAAGTGGAATGAGTATGATTGATCTCGAGCACTTAAGGGTAGCTGCTTGGTAACCTAGTAGTACTATCACTTGGTACGCCTAGTAGTGAGGTACTTGGTAACCCCATTTGTAGTTGCACGAAGTCCAAGGTGTGAACAGAAGATCAAGATTGGATGCTGATTGCATAGGCTAGATTAGATTTGTTTAGTGTCACTTAGATTTAGGAACCATTCCATTTACTTTATGTTCACTAGGAGCAATATGGTCCATACAACATTAGTATCATACACCTCACCATGAGTTAAACCATATGCATCGATTTTACTAGCTCATGTGGGAAGACAACGATTGTAAACTTAAACTAATTACTAGCATAATTGCATTGCCTTGTCCATCGAATTCAACTGAGCTGCACATGAACACTCGTAACTCGTATGGTTGGGTATTGGATACTCCACTGCTCTTCATTGGCGTTGTTCCAGGGACATGTCAATGTATGCTTAGTAATTGATTTCTCAAAGTGCGTTGTATCTGAAACACAAAGTCAAACTTTATAACCATAAGAAAAGCACACTTAACACATAATGTCTAAAAATATAAAATATGACTTCAAAGAAAGACCAACCATCGCTTGCCAAGGAGACAAGAAGAAGTAGTGATAGAATCATTGATGAAGAAGAATGGGGAATGCCAATGTAGACAAGAATCACTTATGCTCACATTGATCCATACCATCCAGACTTCACTTTCATCTTCCATTAGGATAATCAAATAAGGTGGAGGAACATGCAAGGCAACATAGTCCTGCCTCTAGAATGTGCAACACTTAACATTCTCCAAACTGCCTTAAGGGGAATGTGGTTGGATTAGATCCAAGAAGGGTATCATGTGACTCAACACATGACAAGACCCTATGAACCCACAAAGGAGTTGATAAGGAGACATGCTTCCATGGAGATCAAACATGCACACAACAAAGGAAAGTAGGTCAACACTTCTATTGTCTTGGAAGAACTTGATGCCAATGCATTGATTTCAGAACAACTCCACCAAAACCATGAGGAGCCTTCAAAAATTTCTATCATTAAACTTGAAGAACCTGTCAAAGCTCAACTTCATTCAACTATAGAAAATACATCTAAGGGGGAGGCTACTGACTCAAGGTGTAAGTAGGACTCAAGGCCAAGGGTTCATGCCAAATCCTATAAAGAATCATACAAGAGTCATGAAAGGAGAACAAGCTAACACCATTCTCTTGCTACCTCATCTACCTTATCATGATCATTGGAGGACTCTAACATGAGATGACACAAGTATCGAGATTATGATGGGGAAGAAAGAAGGACTAATGGTCATCATGATAGATATTCATGACACTCTTACATAGAAGATGGAGAACATGAACAAAGGAGGTGAAGGGATAGAAGAGGGGATCAAGAGAGACATGAGCACAGAAGGGGATGAAGGGATAGAAGAGGGGATCAAGAGAGACATGAGCACAAAAGGGGACAAAGGGATAGAAGAGAGGATCAAGAGTGACATGAGCATAGAACTGCTACAACAGAGCATATGAACCCAACCATGATGATGAACCACTTATAGAAACTTGAAGCATGATAAATATCTAGGAAGTTGTCTACATACCAACCAAGCAAGTGAGGGATAACTAAATCAAATGGCCAGACATGAACAATATGCCAAGATTTGAAGGTGGCTACAATGCTAATCCATAGCATCACCTTCAAGCTTTCCACAATGCATGTGCCCTCCAAAACATAGAGAATGATTGGCAAAAGTTGAAGTTATTTCCTAGAACACTTGTGAAGAAGTGGAGAGTTGGTATAGGTTATTAGAACTTGAATCCATCAAACACTGGAGTATCATACTTGAAATCTTTAATGAAAAGTACCAAACCTATTCACAGGTGTCAAACTTACAAAAAAAAAAAAAAATCTAGGGATGGAAGCAAGGAACTCATAAGATCCTTGATGTGGCAATCAGAAGATATTATTCACTACTACATAGGTGTCTAGGCCACTGATTCTCATCAAAGGAAAAACTTAGGCACATTATAGATGGGTTATAGAGTAAAACTAGAGAGAACCTTGGGATTTATGCCCAAGGAAGATTATTAGAGATGACCATCCATTGCATTCAACAACTAATCGATCAAGTGACAAAAGAGGAAGGTGAACTTAGAAAAAGGGAATTAGTTGAAGAGTATAATAGAGATCCATCAATCCAAAAGAGGGATGCACAAGTTTGTGAAACACAAGAGGAAGAAACCTTAGACCAGTCCATTCAACAAAAGACTCTACCTATTCAAAAATGAGTTAATGATGTAGTAGCCAAGGTAGAGAGAGTTTGGGATTTAATGGATGAAAAATTCGCTACAGCCATAAAGATCATGGAGGAAAATAATGAACAAGCATTGAACACAAGCAAAGAAAAGAAGAAGAAAAGAGATTATGGACAAGACAGTTACAAGAAAAAAGGAAAAGTTGCTACTATTAAATGGTAGACTGACTCCAGTTCAAAGGAAGAGGAAGGATGCAAGGTGTGCTAGTATGAACATCCTAAGGGATGTTGTCTTGTTATGGCCCACTTGTAAGAATCTGGGGTATATGCACTCAATCCATGCTTTGTAAAAAAGTAGGGACTTAGAAGACTACCTTATTCTTAAGGTAATATCAAGTAACCTTTTCAACCAACCTCTTATCCAAGCAGAGCCTACCCTTAACCACAGGAGCAATATCGGTGGCAGTGGTAGCAATCGTAGACATGGGCAATGCCACCACCAAGGCAATAACATCCATATCAATGACCTAATCCTTATGGATGCTATGCCCAATGTCCAATGTCACCAACCAATGCAGCTATTCAAATTCCCCAATATTATCCATTTGAATAACATAGACTAATGTTGCTAAGAACAAATCCCAACTCATATGTGCATTTATCAATAATTGATCCTTCTAACCAACACATAAATCTTCTGCCACTAGTGCCACCTCTTGTTATGTAGGAGGAATTACCATCACAACCCTAGCAGAAGAGTGCTATGAGGGAAATTAATATGCATGAGGGGATGGTTACTTATGAGTCTCAACCCAAGAAATGATCATTGATGAACTACCGTTTATCGTTTGCTTTGACATCAGGTACGTGACGTCAGGGCCTTGGTTTGACGTTGCATATCCAACGTCAGCGTATATTCCCCAGTCTATGAATACCATGCTTGGGCTCCCATTTTGAGTCAGTTTTTGCATAGTTTAGTTTTTAATTTTCAAGCAAGGTAGTGAAGCTTTTGTCATTTCTTTTCCTCAGAGTTGGAATATTTTTTGAGTGCCCATAGAAGGAGTCTAAAGTGTGTACAGTTCTTTGTTCAAGCATTAATGTACCTGAGTGCAATAGTGTGATGGAAATAAAATGAACTCTTTTGACAATCCTTGCAGCACTGAGGATAGCTTAATATTTTTTCTACTTTCTTACTCTTTACTTTAATGCATTTGAATTAAGCAATTTATTTCTAGTAGTTAATGAATGTGAGCATGACCACTTCAAGCATTCATATAGTACTTGGTGACCTAGCCATGCTTAACATTTGGTAGCCCAGTAGTGCTATATGTGTTTAGGAAAGTAGGGTAGTTACTTGTGTTAGGCTAGCTAGGTAGTAGACAATTTAGCTTTTAATCTACTTGACTCTTTATTCTTGTTGTAGGCGATTACATCCATAAAATATAAAATGAAAAAAATTCATATACCTTAATTACACTTAAACCATACCCTCAAGTGTAGTTGGGAAGACAACAGACGTTCTCAATGTCATTTCACTTCCTAGAGAAACTAGTGTATGAGATAACTATAGGTCCACGAAATTTGATTAGATCATGCGTAATGCCTTAGTGATTCGTATGGTTGGGCGTAGGGCTACCTCATCGCTCATCATTGATGCCATTGCTGGGGACCTTTTTGTTGTTTAATGTGCTATCTAGGACTTAGTGAAAGTATTTAAATCATTGGAATGCACCTGAGAGTCATATTTTATCTTACAATTACTACAATAAATTCTCAGAGCACATTGTGATTTTTATTCACTAACTAAAAATGTCTTCTTCTCATAGGAGTGCTTTTTCATCGAAGGCCAATAGAGTTAATCTGCCAAAGCCTCAACAGTATCGAATTATATATACTCATCCTAATGAGTATGTGCTAAACTTTACCTTCATCCTATACTAGGATGAACAACTATGGTGGCGTGACTTGAAGGGCAACATTGTGTTGCAGCTTGATCATGTTGCTCCTGCAATATGCTATCAAATGCTTACACAATGTGGTCTTCAAGATTTCCATGGGGAGTATAATGTGAAAGATGTTGACGTTAGGGATTATCATCCCACCAAAGCACAGTGCCTAGGGGATCAACAGCTGGAACAATGCTATGAGTTTTCAAAGGGAAAAGGACTTCATGATCCTCCATTCTTGTTGTACCAACAAGTGAGTGTGGAGCCCTTCTTTGGGAGCTTTCCATTCAATGATGCTCCTCTCTTTGACTTTAGCAATGGAGGTCAAAACTAGAATCTACACTCCATGATTCACAATCCTAATTTTGGTAATAAGGGATCCAATGACAATGAAGGATATGGAGGGGCAAATCAAGATAAGAATGCAGACAAGAAACAAGATCGTGATCATGGTTGCAGTTGCCAAAGAGGTAGTAGTAGGAAGCATGATGGTGTTGGTTCTCCCTCCTCTTCCCCTTCGTTATCTTCTTCTTCTTTTGGCTCTAACCATTACCACATAAGGCAAGACCATGATGGGGGTGATTGGAATGAATGAAATGACTGACAGGACCAAAATAACCAAAGGGACCGTTGGGATAGACAAGATCAAAGGCATAGACGTTCAAGAGTGGCACATTTCCATGAATGAAGGGTAGTAGAGGGCATTGTAGGAACCATGATCAAGGCCTCGATGAGCCTCTATTTGCTACTCGAAGCATGCTTAACATTGTAGAGGTAGTTAGAATCCCAACAAGGCATGTGAAAGATAGTCGGATTAAACAGTTAGACATGAACAATATTTCTCGATTTGAAGGAGGATATAACTTTGATCTGTAGAATCATCTTCAAGCTTTCTAGGATGCATGTGCCTTGCAAAACATAGAGAATGAGTGGCAAAAATTGAAGTTGTTCCCAAGGACACTTATCAAACAAGCAGAGAACTAGTACTGGTCCTTAGAACCAGAATCTATCAGATGATGGAGTACCATGCTCGAGTTATTTAATGATAAGTATCAAATGTACTCTAGGGTATCCAAGTTAAGGAAGCAAATTCAAGGGTGGAAACAAGGAATACACAAACCCTTGGATGCTACAATTGGTCGATATTATGCCTTGATGCACAAATGCCTAGGCCATGGTTATTCTCAATTGGCTCAACTTCACCACATTGTAGATGGGCTTTGTAATGAAACGAGAAAAACCCTTGGTGTCTATGCCCAAGGGTGATTGTCAAAACTAATTTCCTATTCGGTACAAGAGGAGGATGAACTAAGAAAAAGAGAAAGTGTAGAGGAGTACAACCGTGATCCTTCCATTCGCAAGAGGGAGGTTCGATTTTGTGACAAGGAGGATGAATCCATATTTAATGAGGGGATTTATAAGAAAGCCTTGTCACTTCAACAATTCCAATTTGAACTTATGGCCAAGGTTGATTAGTTAAGGGACTCCATGGATAGAAAATTTCAAGCTGTCCTCAAAATTGCTGAAGAGTCCAGAGAACAAGGCAGTGATCATGACCGCAGGAGGTGCAAGGAAGCTGAACATGCATATTACAAATGTAAGGGAAAGATTTCTATAATAGAAGAGGTTGCAGATAGTGAATTAGATGATGATCGTGAGTGTGACGTCTATCAGTACAAACATCCTAAGAGATGTTGCTCCATTGTGTCACATTTACAAGAGTCTAGGTTGTATGCCTTACAACCACGACTTACACAAAGGCAAACATCCAGAAGATTACCTTATCCTCAAGGTAATCTTAGGAAGTTCCACCAGCAATAACCATATTATCCAAGTGGAGCTCCACCACAACTGTATGAACAGTATCAACAGTGGTAGCAACCACAATCATGAGCACTTACATAGCCAAGGCAACATTACCCTTACTGAAAATATGATCCATATGGTTACCATGTTCAGCAACCCATGTCTTCATGCAACTCTTCTAATCATGTTTCTAATATTCAGCCTTACTACCACTCTTCTGATTATTACCGAGCTCATTCACCACATGAAAGAAGAGATGCCACCTCCTATCCTTATCCTTCTCCTATCCCTGCACATGCTTCTCCTCCAATTGCACAGCTACGACCTACTCCTCCTATGTAGGGTGAACTGCTAGCTCAACCACAACAACGCAATGCTATGAGGGTTGTTAATTTGCAACCCAATCATCAATCAGAGGGGTCAAGTGCTCAATCAAAGAAAAAACCTTTCTTTCAATCCCATAGTCCACCTAAGCCTTCACCTACACCCATGGTTGACAACCCTGCTCTTGCCTCTTCCTCCATATCAAATTCCTTTGGGCCTCCTTCAAACCAAACTCTACCAAGGATTCATACTATAATGCTTACTCATACTATGTTTGACTAGATCCATGCAAGAAACCTTCCCAAGAAATTAGCCGATCCTAGAAGTCCTCTAATTTATTTGCAGATTGTTGGGAATGAACTGTGTAAGGCTCTTCTTGATTCAGGTTCTGGTGTTAATTTGATTTCTCATGAGATGTACACTACCTAGAACCTACCTCCTTTCAAGAAGGGCAACATCATATTGGAATTAGCAAACCAGTTCATCATTGTTCCATTGGGACTAGTAGAAGACATTGTGACCACTATTTGTGGGTGGTCTTATCCTGTCGATTTCCTGGTAATCAAAGTGGAGAATTGCAAAGGGGATTTTCCAATCATAATGGGAAGGGCATGGCTAAGTAATGTTGATGCAAGAATGAGCATCAAAGATCTTTCCCTAGAGATATCTAAAGAAAATTCATTTGGAAAGATCGAGAAGAAGAGAGTCCCATGCATCGTGTATAGCGATAGTGGGTGCAATTGTGTGCAAAAACTTCAGGTCATAAAGTAAGCATCTATCTCTACATGCAAGTAGTGTACGCCAAAAGTCAAAATTCAAAGGTGTCTATATGCATTAGCCACAAAACAGGAGGGCACCCAGTGGCTAACCATTGATTTAGAGAGTAGCACACTTTGCATAGAACCAGATGAGAGCTTGACTTGTGAGCATGTCATGAGCATGGATGAACTTGAGTAGGTTCATCACCAACTCTCTGAAGATACAAATGATGATGTCCACTAGGGAGAGTTAGAGATTCCTGATAAATTTAAGTAAGAGCCCCTTGAACTAAAAATGTTACCAGCTAGAATGGAATATGTATTTTTGAAAAATAAGAAGCTGGTTATAATCAATGCAAGACTTGCTCTAGAACAAAAAGAGATGCTATTGAAGGTAGTTGAAAGATGGTAGTAGCTTTTACTTGGTCATATCTTGAACTTGCATGGATTGATCCTAGGATATGCCAGCATTGCATTTACACTAACTTGACCATGTAGCCAAAATAACAACCACAGAGGCGATTGAACCCTAAATTGAAGCAAATTTTCAAAGAGGAAATTGAGTAACTCCTCAAGGCAAGGTTCATCTATATCTTTGAGAATAGTGAGTGGGTTAGTCCACTTGTAATTATGCCAAAGAAAGGTCAAAAGTGGCGGGTCTGCATTATCTTTAGGCTACTAAATATGGAAACATTCAAAGATCATTTTCCATTGCCATTTGTTGACCAGGTGCTCAACACCATATTAGGGCATTGTTACTACAACTTCCTAGATGGTTATAGTGGCTATAACCAAATTCAAATTGCATCAGAGGACCAAGCAAAGAAAATGTTCACGAGTCCTTGGGGGAATTTTGCATATCGCAAGATGCCATTTTGTCTATGCAATGCTCTTGCCACATTCCAACACTTGGTCCTGAGCATTTTTTAATAGCAGATTGGTAGTGGTGTGAAAGTCTTCATGGATGACTTCTCCACCTATGGAGCTACATTTTAGCAAGCCCTGGATTGCCTTGAGCAAGTGTTGAAATGGTGTGTTTAAATCAACTGGTGGCTCAATTGGTAAAAAATTCACCTCATGGTCCAGTAGGACATTGTACTAGGGCACAAGATCTCACAAGCAAGAATTGAAGTAGACCCTAAAAAAATAAGCGTCATCCAAGGAATAACCTGCCAGCCAGAAATAGTTAAAGATATTTGATCATTCCTTGGACATATTGGCTACTACTGGTGCTTCATAGAGAACTTCTCTAAGATCGCAATGCTATTGGTGGAGCTAAGAAAGAAAGATGCTCCCTTTGTCTGGACCGTAGAATGTGAGAAAGCATTCCAGCAATTGAAAGAGAAGCTTGTAGAAAATCCAATCCTACAAGCACCTGACTGCTCTAGGCCATTCCATATTATCACAGATGCATCAAATTATGCCTTGGGAGATGTGTTGATGTAGTTATATGACAAGAAATTTCTATACTATATCTACTATGCTAGACAAAGCATTATGGATGCATAGTTGAACTACACCAGCATAGAGAAAGAATTGATGGTAGTGGTGTTTTTTCTAGAGAATTTTAGACATTATGTGCTTTGATACAAGGTGTTTGTGCATACAGACCATAGTTCCATTTTCTTCCTAATGAACAAGCCAACAGTGAGCCCCCATGTCATACAGTGGCTAGTGATCTTGCAGGAATTCAATCTCACAATGGTAGATTGAAAGGGCACTGAGAATGTGGTTGCTAATCACTTGTCTCAGTTGCGATGGGACAACAAAGAGGAACAAAGCCCATTAGCTAATATGTTTCTTGATGAACTCCTCTTTGTTGGGGCTATAACTGAATAGATGCCCAATGAACCATAATGGTATGATAACATTCTTACCTATTTTCTCACTTAGGAGATGCCACAAGGGTTGGACCACTAGAAGAAACAACAGTTTCTTCACTAGTTAAAGCACTTCATGAACATCAATGGACACCTTTATAAGGTGTGTGCTGATGGCCTGGTTCATTGGTGTGTCCTTGATGCTGATCAACTACACATTCTCCAAGATGCTCATGAAGGTCCTTGTGTAGGACACTATGCTAGGAGATGCATGACCATTAAAATCCTAATGGCAGGGTACTATTGGTTAACACTCTTCAGGGATGCCCATCATTATGTTTGCTCTTGTGAATGATGCCAATGAGATGGTGGAATGACTGCTCGAATGAAGGAACCTCAATAATGGATTCAACCACTAGAACCATTTGACATCTTGGGCATGGATTTCATGGGTTCCATCACATCCATGTCAACTGGAAATGTGTACATCATAATCGTTATTGACTATTTTATGAAATGGGTAGAATCAGCAGTTATCATCGACTGTACATCCTCTACTACTGCTTGGTTTGTACAATAAAATGTTGTAAATAGGTTTGGTGTGCCACGTGCATTAATTTCTAACAATGGAACTCACTTTACAGGCACTATTTTTTGAAAGCTCATGCAATGTTTAGGGGTTGAACACAAACTCATGACACCCTACCATCCCCAAGTTAATGGTCAAGCTAAGGTTACTAATAGGGAAATCACAAGGATACTAACAAGAATTGTTAGCAAGTATAGAAAGGACTGGAGCACAAAACTAAATAATGCCCTTTGGGCATACCACTCAACTTGGAAACTTCCTATAGGCTACTCTCCCTATGAGCTTGTGTACAAAAAACTACCAACACTTCCTATTCAATTTGAACTTTGTATACTTTTAACAGCTTGTGACCTTGACCTTGACTTAAGTCTAGCCCAAAAAGAAAGACTAATGAATCTCAACCT
>MNCI01019413.1:192591-213725 GCA_015680685.1 Gnetum montanum | reverse complement strand
AGCATAGACTAGCTAACACAACAAGCACCTCATCAGATGGACAACCATGCTCCATATTTTGGATCTCCTCCTCCTTTCGACTTAGTTGTGGGGGAGATGACCAACCATGCTAATTATTTAAGTGGCTCCTTAGTTTTTCAATTTTTTGTTTTACACATTCTTTATTTTACATATTTTTATTTTCATGTTATTAATCTTTTCTAATTTTTTTTACACCATCGTTAGTACATTTGATATTTCGTGAATATTTTACACTTTATTTTATATTTTCTTTTCTTTTATTTTGTGTGATTTTCTAACTTTTTGTTAACAAGTGCTAGGTCTAATGGTGATACATTACTTGATGGTGGTATGTACTATTTTTGTCATTTGATTGTTGGTGTCTAGTTTCTAGCTTTGAATTTTGTTATGGATAATTAGGACACGATTTCTTCTTCATGCAATAGGTAGTGAGTCCAAAACATACATCCATTCACACACTCTATGGTTTTTCTTATTTTGAAAATGTGTAGTCCCTTTTTCATTAATAAAGCTCTAATAAATTTGTGACTTTGGTATTTTTCGAAAGTAGGAAGGATTCAAAGGTTTGAATAGGGTGTGACTTTAAGGGGATTTAGTATTCCTTGTGCTTTTTTGTTTGCTTGGGTACATGTGTGTTTTCATGAATTTCTTACCATTCCATGTCATCCAATAAAAGGAAATTGAATAAGTCGTTAGATGGTGTGGTTCTCATCAAGGAAAAAAAAAGAGAAAATAATGAGAATTCAAAGCACACCCTTTGGACAAAACAAATGCATATGTCCTTGCATGGTGTGGTTCTCATCAAGGAAAACAAAGAAGATGAGGATTCAAAGCACATCCCTTGGACAAAATAAATGCATGTGTCTTTGCATGGTGTGGTTCCCATTTCAAAAATAAAATAAAATAATGGGAATTCAAAGCACACCCTTAGACAAAATAAATGGGCTACAAGCATTGGTTATGAGACTAGTCTCCTCTAACTAAGGCCCTTCCTCGCTTCCTACTCAAATTTAGAATGATGGTTGTTCAAGGGATGGATTGGTCTTAGAATGTTGATGCGAAGTCATTGAACGTGGTTGGTTTTGGTTTGGACTAAGGATGGATCCTACCAAGTCATTTAACTACAAAATCCACAAGGGACTTCATGTGACCATAATTAGGAACTCCATTCCACTCTCTCTTTCATCCATCTATGCTTTCCATGTCTCACCTCATTGTTGGTTTCATGTTTTGGTTCGATGTCTTGGTTTGATGTGTCGAGATTCTTAGTTAGTTTCTTCTAGGTTTTTGTACTTAATCTTCCATAGTCATTAATCATCCATGGAGGCCATAGAGTCTTTGGTTTGAAGTTATGCAAGGGCATAAAAGGCTTGTGCCTACTTTGGCAAGGACCCACTTGCATATCTTTTGGTTGGGTTAGTTAAGTGCTTTACCCTTAGACACTCTTACAATCAAATCTTTTTGTTTACCCCATCAATGAAATCCAATTGTGCACATCTTCATAATAGTTTTCAGTGAATTCTTCTTTTCATTGTTGTGAATTATTATACCCTCTTCAAATATTTCTTGGTATTGAATTTTTTCAAATTTAATGGACCGCTTAATTTAATTAACCCTATTTGTCAGCCTTCTTGCTAACACTACTTAAGGAACCAATCAACCACAATCACAACCTAGCTAAGTGTAACCATTGACAAGATAATACATTCACAAATTGTGTTACACATTGTATACTAATTGTTGATTTTGCTATGACTGTAGTGGGAAGCATAGATTGGAAGCGGGACTACCTTCACTAAGGATAACGTAGCAATACCACACAATGAGGATCATTCATGATCAAAGGATCTCTTCTCTCTCTCTCATTCTCCTACTGCCAAGAGGTGTTGGATGTCAGTGTTATCCAAGTTGTTCACTTCTCCTATCATGAACATCCTATTTTGTAAAGATTGTAATTTAGAGTCTACCTATTTTATCTAAGTCAATTTGTAATGTCAGTCAATAATCCTATAACTACCTAATATGTGTTGTAAGAACTTGTTTCTCCTCTTCTTCACTCGAGGATGAGTTTTCATTCAATCATGGGGGTATGATGAACCATTATTTGTTGTCTACTTTGACATCACATATGCAATGTTGGGGTATATTCCCTAGTCTATAAATACCACACTTGGGCTCTTGTTTTGAGTCAGTTTTTGCATAGTTTAGTTTTCAGTTTTCAAGCAAGGTAGCAAAGCTCTTTCCGTTTCTTTTCCTCAAAGTTAGAATATTTTTTGAGTGCCCACAGAAGGAGTCTAAAGTGTGTCCATTTCTTTGTTCACACATTGATGTACTTGAGCACAACAGTGTGACAGGAATAAAACGAACTCTTTTGACAATCCTTGCAACACTGAGAATAGCTTAATGTTTTTCTTAATGCATTTTACTTTCTTGCTCTTTACTTTAATGCATTTGAATTAAGAAATTTATTTTTAGTAGTTAATGAATGCAAGCACAACCACTTCGAGCATTCATATAGTACTTGGTAACCTAGCAACATGACGTCAGGTATGTGATGTTGTATGGTTCAGCATAAGGATACGTGGCTCCAATGTCACATACCCAATGTCATATGGTTGGGCATAAGGGTACCTCACTGCTCATCAACTGTTCTTTAGAATGAGTCTAAAAAAGAATTAATGGATGGGGAACATGTCTAATTCTACCTCATCTACATCAAGTCCTTCTCAATGCAGCAAGCTTCTAACTTCATCACGTTCAAACATCACAATTACCATACTTACATAGACAATAACTCATTAGATCAAGGCAGGGACTCTCCCATAGAAGAGAACTAATCTAGGAAGTCCCTTGATTTATCTCCAAATAGCAAGACAAAAATCATGCACATCTTGACTCGATTTTGGGTCTAGAGTAAATTTGATATCTCAAGACATGAAATAGGCCTGAAACCTTCCACCACTAAAGAAACGTAACATTCGCTTAGAGCTTGTAGACTAATCAATCATAGTTCCACTTAGATAGGTGGATGATGTGATTATCAGTATTAGTGGTTGGTCTTATCCTGCTGATTTTCTTATCATTCATGTGGGAAAAAATAAGGGAAAATCCCCAATTACCATGGGAAGAGCTTGGCTTAGCACCATGGGTGCTAAGCTTGAAATTTGTGATTTGTCCTTGGAGATTTCCAAGGAAGATGAAGCTGGAATCATACATAGATGACAGGTTCCATGTATCACATATAACAATAGCAGATGTAATTGCATGTAAAGAATTTTGGGTATTAAATGAGAAGAGACTAAGACATGCAATCAATGTGTAGAAACAAGATGTGTGCAAAATTGTTTGTATGCAGCAACCACCCAACAATAGGACACCCAATGGCTAATTACAAGTGAAGAAACTCAATCTAATAAGTACATGGAACTAGAAGAACAAATCATTAGTACATACGTTGTAGAAATAGATAAGTTGGAATGGCTAAGGAAAAGACACTCTTATCTTCAAAATAATTAGGAGGAAGAAATAGACTGGGGACACTTGGAGATCCTAGACACAATGGAACTTGAACCACTAAAATTGAAAGCCCTATCGACAATGTTGGAATATGCATTCCTAAACAACAAGAAGTTGGTAATTATCAGTGCCAACCTAGACAAAGAGCAAAAAGGAAAATTATTAGAAGTGCTCAACAGATGGCCTATACCATTTGCATGGTCTTATGATGAAATCATAGGAAATGATCCATGAATTTGTCAACACTGAATCTACATCAATCCTGTAGTCAAACCAAAACGCCAACCTCAATGAAGGCTTAATCCTAAACTCAAGGAGGTAGTTAAGAAAGAATTGGAAAATTTGCTAAAGGAAGAATTCAATTATCCTATTGCAGATAGTAAATGGGTCAATCCTTTGATGATAGTTTCAAAGAAGGAAGGTAAATGACATGTTTGCATCAAGTTTTGATTGTTGAATTCAAACATGTTTAAGGATCACTTTCCCTTACCATTTTTTGACCAAGTTATGGACACAATTTTAGGACATGAGTATTACAGTTTTCTGGAAGGGTACATTAGGTACAATAAAATTCTCATTGCACCTAAAGACCAAGAGAAAACCACATTCACCAGTCCATGGGGAACGTTTGCTTACAGACAGATGCCTTTCAGTTTGTCTAATGCACTAGAAACCTTCCAGAGATTGGTTTTAAGCATCTTTCAAAAGTAGATAGGTAATGGTGTTAAATTTTTTATGGATGATTTGTCCACATATGGGCTATATTTCAAATGAGCATTAGATTGATTGAAGAAAGTACCTAAAAGATGTCTTGAAACTAATCTGAAGCTTAATTGGAAAAAGAGTCATCTCATGGTCTTGGAAGACATAGTACTAGGACACAAAATCTTCTAGAAGGGTATTGAGGTAGATCTCAAAAAGATCAGAGTTATCCAAAACATCACTCAATGACCATAGATAGTGAAAGATGTAAGATCCTTTTTAGGCCATATAGGATACTATAGGAGATTCATTGAAAACTTTTCAAAAATAGCCAAACTGCTTGTAGAACTCACGAACAAGGATGCACTCTTCGAGTGGATTGAGTCATCTTGAAGAAAAACTCAGTTGAAACATAAATCCTCTAAGCTTTGGATTGGTCAAGACCTTTTCATATCATGATTGATGCTTCCAAGTATGTGCTTGGTGTAGTACTGATACAACTTAATGATCAGAAAAGACCATACTACATACATTGTGCTAGCAAAAGAATCATAGGAGGATAATTAGATTACACCACAATTGAAAAGGAGCTAATGGTCATGGTGTATGCACTTAAAAACTTTAGAAAATATGTGTTCAATTACCAAATCTATTTCCAAACTAATCATAGTGTTATCTGATTTCTAATGACCAAGCTTCCGGTTAGTCCTAGAGTGATAAGATGACTTGTGATTCTTAAAGAGTTTGACATCACAATGATTGATAAGAAAGGGATAAAAAATGTGGTAGCTAATCATTTATCAAGGTTGAAATGGGATTTAGACAAGTGAGTAGAATCTTTATTGGATCAATTTTCCAATGAGGACCTATTTACTAAAATAGTAAAGGTTGTATATTCAACAAGGAAGCCATGGACCACAAAGTACCTAACTTATTGATAACACAAGAGCTTCCTATTGAATGGAGTAGAAAAAAACAAGAAAAATTCCTTCATAGAGCCAAATGATACATGGAAATGAAGGGCAACTTGTACAAGATCTGTGTAGATGGGCTTGTTAGATGGTGTGTGCTAGATCATGACCAACATAGAGCTTTACAATACATCCATGAAGGTCCATGTGGTGGCCACTATGCAGGCCATAGAATGGCACTCAAACTACTACTGGCAGGCTACTTTTGGCCTACTCTATTTAGAGATGCCCACATTTTCACACAATATTGCAAATGTTGCACAAGAGATGGAAGAATTACAACTAGATATAAAGGGCCACAATATTGGATATAGCTGCTGGAGCCTTTTGATATTTGGGGAATTGATTTTATGGGACCCATTCAATCAATGTCAAATGAAAAAGCATACATTATTGTGATTGTGGATTATTGCACAAAGTGAGTAGAGGTAGCAGTAGTCAAAGATTGTACAGTAAAAACAACTACTAAGTTTTTTCAACAACATGTGGTGAACCAATTTGGAGTACCAAGAATGCTAATATTAGATAATGGAACCCACTTCACTAATGCTACCTTTAAGAAACTCATGCAATAACTTGGGGTTAACCATAAACTAACAACACCATATCATCCCTAAGTAAATGATCAAGTCGAAGTCACTAACTGTGAAATTACTAGAATACTCACTAGGATGGTTAGTAGATTAACACAAGATTGGAGTATGAAATTAAATGATGCTCTATTAGCTTATAGGACATCCTAGAAACTACCTATAGGGGTACACCCCATATGAGTTATTCTATGGCAAGTTGCCAATGCTTCCAATCTAGGTAGAGCTTCATACTTTAGCTATTGCTAGTGAACTCAACCATGATTTGAGTTTAGGGAAAAAAGAACATCTAATGAATTTGACTCTTTTAGATGAGAATTGGCTAGTAGCACTCATGGGGAGTGAAGTGCATAAGCGGTATTCCAAACTTAGGCATGATTCACGGATAAGGAATGTAACCATACAACCAGGTGACAAGGTCCTTTATTATAATCCAATTCATTTATCACAAAAGGCTAAATTTCAGACACTTCGAGAGGGACCATACATTATGCACGTAATTTATTTATCTAGTGTCTTACATATTCACCACCCATCCAACCCACATAAGCTTATTCTTGTTAATATCCAACAAGTCAAATCATATTATGAATATTCAAAAGAATCTACCCGACCTATCCACTAGTCTTCTACTTGTTCTATCTTCTGTTTATTGGATCTTTGATGAGTGGCGAGGTACCCCTACACTCAACCATATGAATACAAGTGTTCACACATGATTCGATTGAACTTTGCAGATGGATTAGTTGTGGTATCTAGATAGTTACACGTTGATTGCAATTCGCTGTGTTCCCACTTGGACTAGTATTTACTTTGTCATGTATGATTTAGTCCAGAGTGAGGTGTATGATGTGATCCTAAACTAGTGCTGCTCCTAAGGACAATGGAAAATAAGCTTGATTAGACTAATAAGTAGTAAGAAATGAAGTCTAAGCTAGCCTAAGTATGATGAACATCCATCCTTAATCATCCGTATGCATCTTGGACCTCATGTACTACTTCTAGAATTACCAAGTGTGCATTACCTAAGCACTCCTAAATACACTACTGGGTTACCAAGTTGTTACACTTCAATGTTCATGATTAAGTCATACTCATTCCGCGTTTAACAATAGGAATAGTAAATGACAGTAAAGAAATATTAACTAAGAAATAAATAAATAATAATAATAATTAAACAATTAAAAACTAAGTGAATGCTGCAATGATGGAGTAATCTTGATCTTTATTGTCATTCATGTGCATGTCCAAGTACGACACACTCGAATAAAGGTTCTATACAATTACAATCATCACATTGTGGGCATGCACTGGGGAAAGAACTAAAATGAATTAAAAATGAAAAAAAAGACTATACACTTACACCTACTAACTCCCCCTTTCCCATGCACCTGAATGTGGTATTTATAGGCTTACACAAGACCCACGATATCGTGTATTCAATATCGTTATCCAAGCTGTGATATTGTGTACCCGATATCAAGGATTCGATATTGGGGCCTGGAAAAACATGATTCATCATATCCCCATGACTAAATAACCACTCATCCTCGAGTTAGACAAAATGAGAACATGTTTGATTGATTACATAGTGGATAGGTATGGTATTATTTGACTAACTAGGAATTACTCATGCCACAGTGTGGAATTGAACAAAAAAAATTAGGACACATGCACAGAATTGTCAAAAGATAAAATTTATTGGACTCATGTGGTTCTTGGTGGTGGTGGTTCCTCCATGAGTCTCTTCCTCTTATCTTGTGCTCTAGGTTTTTGAAGTTGATGTCTTTGAAGGAGTGCCTGGAGTTTTTCTTCTTTGGTTCAGGGATCTTATGCCATCCATGCTGATGCTCCAATGTTTGATGGAGTTGGCATCCCATGGACATGGCAGTTGCAGAAACATCTGGTTGGCCTTGACACACCAAGCTGCAAACAACCGTTGTTCCTCTTCATAGGCTCTGGCTTTGTCCTTGTATTCTTGGTAGTCCATGAGCCATCGAGCCAAATCTTCCGCAACATCCTTTTATCTTTGGTAGCTAGTCTTGACCACCTCTAATTCAAAATTTTCCACTTCTAATTTTTGCAACATCCTCATGTGCTTAGTAAATTCTGTTTCATACTTTGCATAGGTGGTTTTTCAATTCTGTCCTTGGGTGTCCTACTATCAACATGACCAAGTTGGCATATTGCAAGTTTGCCAACTCCATGTATTCTGTGAGATCTTGTATTTGCAGGTCCCAAATTTTTATTTTTGCTTAGTGGGTGAAGGCATAAGTATCCAATATGGCTCACCAATCAGCGTTTTGAGCACTAAGTGTGTTAATGTGGGCTTTGGCCATATGGATTTCTTTTCCCACCACCTATTTATACATCCCCACCTGATCTCTGAAGTGCTCTTTAAGCTTCTCATGTTGCTTAGCCTTGTTCTGCCACATGCTTATTTCAATTTTCATCTTTTGATGGATCACGCATGCCTCCTCCATTGAGAGGATTCTATTTTCTCTAGCCAAGCAATTCATGTCCTAGTTGACCCTTATTAATTGTTCCCACAATTGCTAAAAATTTTCTTTGAGAACATTCTTTTTTTTTTCCATTGTAGTCAATTGGAGATTGTTAGCGGTAAGCTGTTTATTTTCCTCTTGTAAGGCCTTGAGTGCTTTGGCATGTGCATATGTTTGAGATTGTGCCTTGGAAGCATCCCAATTGACCTTCTCTTTTTCCTCCGCCACTCTTTTATTCTATGCCAACAATTTATTCAGTTGCTCTGTCCAGAAGGACTCTAGCTGGTTTGCAGGGATGAATTGGAATCGGTCCACTATGTAGCTTGTAGGGTGACGAGCTTTTCTTGGAGTCTTTTTAACTGCTCCTCTACATGCTCGACCCTAACCTCTACCATGACCAGCTTCCCTTTTATGGAGATGAGGTTTGATTGAGTTACTATGACATCTTGAGGGATGTCAAACAAGAACATCATTACTTGTCCTATCTACAAAATCTAATCTAGAACATTCTTATGCTCTGCAGGAGTCATCGAGGGATTGGCCAAAGTTTGAGCATCATGTGCTCCTGTAAAATCTACTGGTGGCACAATAGGGACATTGAATGATTCTTTTATGTGGTCTGTGACCACTTCTGCTACTCCCACTATATCTTGGTGCTGCATAACCACTACTATGGCACCTTCACTAGTTTCTAATTGCACTTGAAAAGATGCAGCGTTCCCAGAGATCTATTGTGACTGGTGTGATTCCCCTCCTATTTGGATAGATACCTCACCCCATGTGCAATTAATTGAGACCATGGATCATACGACATCATTGATGACCCTGAAGATATTGGCCTCATCATAGCTTTCCCAATTGACTGTTTTAGCAATGGCCTTGAGATGGCTCATTGACTGTCGATAGTCTTGTGGTGGCAATGGTGGCTAGTCTTGCTGGTCTGTAATTTGTGTGCTGGGCCCAACTTCCTATTCCTACTCAGGCTCTAGTGTCTCACAAAAAATTTTCCTTGGGGCTAGTGGCTTTAGTAATTCAGCAAATGAAGCATTTTGGACCTTTCTCGAGATGTCATTGATGTATCCCAGAATTCTAGCATGTTGGCACAGCTTCCTAATGAGACTAGGGAAGGGCAATGTGAACTTCCCCATCTTATGTTCTTCAAACCACCTCAAAATCTTTGTGAGATATAGATGGGGTAGGTTGGCATTAATCTTGCCCATCAAGATGGCACTTCCTCTAGCTACACATGTAGAAATTTTGTTTAAACCTTTTGTGGGGAAGATGTGATATGTGTCAATTTTGAAGTAGATTCTCTCTTCAAGTGTCAACTCTCCATATGCTTTTTCTTCCTTGCCATATGCCCTTTTCAACCATATCTTTTACACATCAGCATTGGAGTGAGTGGACAAGTGCGCAACTTTTGGCCCTGTATCTGGAAGATTTAGAACTTCTGAAATAGCTTTGGCAGAGAAATCAACAGAAATACCACCAATATCAATAGTGGTGCCTTATTCTTTGTTATGCCAAAATTGGTATGTCTCTCCCAGGTACCAATCACCACTTTTAGAGAGAATATGCCACAGTGGAGACCCTCTAAGTTGGTCCCTAGTTGCTTCGGGAGCAAACTCAGTGAAAGGTCCAAAGTTGAGTTCCACAATCACAGCTACTGATTTGGACCTTTCATGAATTTCATGTTGTCCCTGTTCAAGTGCTCTGCTGTCTCCTCCTTCATCATGTCCTAATTACACAGTAATAGGAGGTTCCTGATGGATGCTGAATGACTATGCCTCATATTCTGTACGTTTCTCAAGAGATGCCTAGCTTCTGCCTTTCCTTGGTCATTTGGATGCACCCTGAGAGGGTCCTTCTTGCTGTCCTCTTTTAGGGACCATCTGCAATCACACGGAACCATTTATTAGTAAGGTTATTTATAAAATTTGATTTATACCTTACTTCCTACCTTAATAAATTGATTTCTTGTCTAGTATGATTCAGAGTTAGAAAATTTTACGAAAGTTTCCTCTAAAAGTTTTGATATTGGACCCAATTTTGATTAGGTGACTCTAAAAAATAATTTCCATGGTTTGGGTGTAGAGATAAAATTAATTTAGCAAACAGTTTCTAATAATTTTAAGGTCACTTACCCTTATGATATCCTTTGGCAATGATGAATTTCAAAAAAAATACATGTAAATTGGAATGTACCCTTCCCCCACGACTAAGTTAAACACTCTGGGTTTAAGTCGATTCAATTGGGATGAGAATTGGAGCATTAATGAGCAAGTTATGGATGTTTGAATGGTGGGTGCGCAAGCTCAATAATTCACGAAAGAAAATTTCAACAACTCCCCTCGCATGAACAGTGAAGAATGATGTTGACGTGCATGGGGATGGGGGGGGGGGTCCATATATATAGTATTTATAGATGCGATATTGTGTACTTAATAGTGTGGACTTGATATCGTGTCCTTTCGAAAATAGGATACTTGGAAAAATAGATGAATTTTTGAATTTCCAATGTAAAAAATGAAGGATTTAAAGTTGAATTGAAAGATCTAGGGTAACATCGAAGAGACCTAAAGGCACCGAAAGTGGAATGAGGTGGATTTTAACAAGGAAATTCATGAATAAGATGAGGAAAAAGGACATGTAGTGGTGCACAAGAACTTTTGAATTAGAATGATGATAAAGGAAAGAATAACGTTAGTAATGTAGTATTCAAAGGGTATACAATGATGTGATGATGATGTGCAATGAGTGCAAATTACAAAAGTTACACAAGTGGGTCCTCCCCAAAGAAGGTTCCTACCTATCATGCCCTTATGTAACCACACCTGAAAAATGTCCATAGGCACTAAAAGGATTAAATGTAATCCACACTAGTTCCACAAAACACACACATGTAGATACCATCATGATGAGGTATGAGTTCAATGCTACACAAGACACAAATCACAAATACATGAATAGTGAGATGAGGAAAATTGTAGAAGGGATTGCAGAGATTGGGACATGAGGTAATTGATCCAACGCATGATGAATCCTAAGTGTAGGATGTGATTAATGTGTCATTAGCCTGTCGCTGCAAAATCAAGACCAAGTCCATTCCTTCGATAAGTGACATCGCATTGTTTCATTCAATGATGGGAAACCATAAGAGCACCATGATAGCAAGGCGTATGATCACTTGCCATTTTGTCCAAGGAAGGAGTGATTTGGAATTTCTTTGTAGCACACACATTTTTTTTCTTTTTCTTTTTCAAGCTGCTTTGGCACTGTGTTCCTTTCAACAGTGAACTAGAGAAGCCACCAACCTCCAGGCATGGGTGCATGTCTTTCCAGTGGGACCCCCTAGAACAACATTGAGTTTCTTTATTGAGTTCTTTTATTACTCTTACTTCCATTTTTCGTTAGATCTACAAGGATCTTAATGCAACCAGGCTGCATGTTAGCACCTACAAATGTCACCAAAAAGAATCCACAAGTCCCCTTGATGTCACTCCGTAGCCATTCCTTCTTAGTCCATCATTCTTCACTCTGGGCATAGTGAGCAAAAAATTACTTTTAAGTTTTCATGATGACAAGAATATCATCGTACCCAAAGTAGAACCTCTTATCAATAGAACGGGTGGGTGGATGTTGTGGGCTTGCTGTCCAAATAATTAGTTACATGAGACTACATAGCATAGAACAACACCTCAACCAATGAGTCACATGTGTGTTTTATTCATAGATGAGATTACCCATAAAAAGATAAAAAGATAAGACAATAAATAAAAATATGAAACAACAAATAAAAAGATGAAAAACTAGAAAACAAAAAATTGTAAAATTAAAGAAAAAAACATTTATTAATTCTGCTTGTTAGAATGGAGGATATCCTAAGCCAATTTTTCAAAAAACTCTAATGCCTAGAAGGTATTTTAAAGGTAAGTATGAGATAAAAATTGAAATTTTTAAAAAATAGTCACACACATTAAGACCAAAACACTTAAATAATGTTCTTAAGGAACCATAAGTGTTAATATGAGTCATATATAAAAATAGATTAGACAACTATGAAGGGTTATAAGAAGATTAATACCTATGGGGTTACATTTCAGCAAAAATGTTCTAACTCTACAATCATAAACTAAGAATTTAATGAAACTAAGGGTATGAGTAAGGTATGAAACTATTCAGAATAAATGAGAATACCTTAGTAATTTTTAATCCTTACTGATTGCAGATGGTCATAAAGAGAGGAGCACAAGGAGGACCCTCACAAGAAGCAAGCAAATGACTAAGAGGCCAAGGCAAATGTCAAATAGGAGGATAAGAATCGAAATACAAGGAGTAAGAAGCCCAATCATTCAACATTCATCAAGATACTTCTACTATAGGACAATTGGTCTAAGGATATGTAGAGGAACCACAAGTGCCAGGACAACACCTCACGTTGCCACAAGACTACCTCCACACTATCCAAGAAAGATCCATCCTGACCATAGTCATTGTGAAGATGAACTTTGGTCCATTTATGGAATTTATTCCTGAAGTGGTAAGGATGCAACTTAAAAAGCATCATCGCTATAGCCAACACTATCACAAAATGGTGAATCGTAGCTTGGAGAGACTTATCATTTTTGACACAACAAAGAAGAGGGAACTACTACCAACATTGAAGGAATCTCAATGTCATTCTCAATCAATGAAATCGCTTAAGCTCTGATCCTAAAACTAGAAAGCTATGGTTGAAATGGGCTTATGGCAAAGAAGATAAGGGCTATAATAAGCTAACTCTAGAAGAAAGAATGTAATTCAAAATTAGCATCTATCACATGTTCACAACCAAAATACTCCATAGATTATCTACTTATGTGGCTAGAGGAAGTACGATCTTGATGAACAAATACAATGCCAACCTTGCACAACTCTATTTTATGGAAATACAGAGGTGGTTTGAAGAAAAAAAGGTAGAGAAGCCAACACTACCATTCCCTTGCCTTATTATAAAGCTGTACAAGTGAGTTGGAATCCTGGGATACACCAATGATGTTTCCAAGAGAACCCAAAATGCTTCATACGCTAAATTGCTCAAACCAGCACCACCTAGAAAAGATCAAGATGAAGAATAAGAGCAAGAGCAACAATAGGAGCAATAGTAGCAGCAGCAACAACAGCAAGAGTAACAAGAGCAGTAATAATAATAGCAAAAGCAATAAGAGCAACAACAACAACAAGTTCCATCACCATCGTTGCAAGATTATTGACTGTCAATGAATCATTTACAACAAATTGTAGAAAACCTATACAGAGTTATTAATAGTGCCATCAAATCGATAATTTTATTCAATCTAGCAAGTGGAAAGATTTCATTATAGTCAAGAGGAGAGGTACAATGGTCACAATAGATCTCTAGGAACATTGCATCGTCCCAAGTGGTGTTAGAGACTGAAGAGGAAGCCACAGTAGTGGTAATGCAGCACCAAGATGCAACGGGAGTAGCAAAGGTGATCATTAGTCACATCAAGGAATTCCTAAATGTACCTGTTGTACCACCAGTAGATCTAACTAGAGTTAGAGATGCTCAAATGCTAGTTAGGACCTTGATGACTCCTACTGATCATGAGGATGTGCTCGATAGACTACTATAAACTAGGTAGATTATGACAACACTTGTTGACATCCCCAGTGATGTCATTGCAATACAGTCTGAACTCATTGCTACAAAGGGGAAGCCAGTCATGGTAGAGACCAGGGTGGAGCATGTAGAGGTAGAAATTCTAAAAGTACAAGAAAAGCTTACAACCCTGAGAGTTGAATAAAGAAATCCAATGAAACTCATTGTGCCTAGCCAACTCGAGTAATTTAGAATAGAGTAGATCAGTAGCCTGATCGAGTAGAATAAACAATTGGCAATTGAGAGGAAGAAAGTAGTATGGAATGCTTTTGTAGTTGAAGCACAAACTTATGCACTTGTTAAGAAACTTACCACAGTATAGGAGGAAAATAAACAACTTGTTGCTGATAACATGAGGTTGACTATTGTAGAAAAGTAGAAAAACATCTTGGAGGAGAGCATACACTAGTTAAGAAAATCACTAGTAAGGGTCAACCAGGATATGAGCTACTTTGCAAGGGAAAATAGAATCCTCACTATGGAGGAGGTATGCGTCATGCGCCATTTGACAAAAATCAACCATTGAAATTATCGCATGGCAAAATGAGGCAAAGAAACATGAGAGGCTCAAGGAATACTTTCATGACCAAGTGGACATGTACAAACAAACCAATGAGAAAGAAATCCATATGGCAATGGCCAGAATCAACACAATTTTAACACAAATTCCTGATTGGCAACCCATCTTGGATAGTTACGCCCTTGTCCACCAAGCAAAAGTGAAAAACAAAGACCTATAGATTAAGGACCTGAAAGAGTACATGAGTTAGATAATCTCTGTTGTGCTAACTTAGCCATGTTAACAACAAGTAGGCCTAGAAATGAGCTAGAACAACAAGTAGCGATCACATATGTCTTGTATGAAAAAGAGTTTGTGGATCATAAAGATGCCTTGCAAAAACTCTAAACTGGAAGTAGTAAAGGTTGGCTACCATGGGAAAAAAAGATGTAACAACAAACTTAGGCAGAAGATTATTAGATTGTCATGAACTCCAAGAGAAGGCCAGAGCATTCGAAGAGAAGAGAAGGTAGTTCGCAACTTGGTATGTCAAAACAAATCAAATGTTTCCATAGCTACCATGCCCATGGGACATGCCGATTCTATCAAACACTGGTTTATCATCATGGACAATTCACAACTCTATAATGAAAGAAGAAAAACTTCACGTGATCCTGAATCGATAAAAATTCCAAAAGCTTGATGATAAGGGAAAGCAACCAATGAAAGGGCCACCGCCACCTAGAACAACATAAGGCTACATCCAACTTTGCGAGATTTTGTTTCTTATTTTGTAAAGTTGTCATGATTTGTGTCATTTTTGTAAACTCTATTGCAGCATTAGAGAGTCATGTATATAGTGGTTAGTGTCATGTGAATCTACCTCCCAATTTTGTACTTAATTCTATTCTCATTTTGTTTTAACTCGAGGACAAGTTTTCAGTTTATTATGGGGGTATGATAAATCCAGATTTTGATCAGCTACTATATTTGTCATATGATATCGAAGCCACAATATCAGATCCTTGATATTGGGGCACAAGCTACGATGTTAGATATCCAATATCATGGATGTGTGTAGGTCTATAAATACAACACTTAGGTGCATGATCCACACACAGTTTCATTTCACACTTAATGAAATTCCATCAGTATGTTTTCTTGATTTTAGCACTTAGAACTTAGGAGTGTATGCCTACAATGTGATGTTAAGTAATTGAACAGAGTCTTTATTTGAGTGGAATGTACTTGGACATGTTTCATACATGGAAATAAAGATCAAGATTACTTTGCATCATTGTAGCATCACTTAGTTTTTACTGTTTACACTTAGAATAATTTTCTTGCTTTGACTTAGATTAATGTTTATTGTTTTCTCTAGTCACTAATTTACTTTTTATGCACTTAGTATTGTTAAGCATGAGTATGATTGATATCATTATTAATCTTTTCTTAAAATTCTTTGTATGTAAATCTTAACTCCTAAAAGATACTCATGTAATATTGATGTCCGTGAACAAGATATAAAGTCTTCAAATGAAATCTTTGGCATTTCACCATTCTCTTTGGGGCTGTCGAACCGTTTGGCGATTCTCTTTGCCTATTATAAAGCTTCAACAAAATCACATAATTCAAGTCATTGCAAGGAGTAGAGTCAATTAGCAAATTAAAATGCCCCTTAATAGTGGATAAATGATGCAGCGGCATTAAAGAAACAATGCTGTTATAACTGTCAGAAGCTGATAAAAAATCCTATGTTGTATTCCGAAGAAACCAATTGCCAAGCAATCTTCCTTTTGCTGTTGCATGTTATCGCTTTCGTTTTTAACCATTCCCCCTTTTAAAAACCCTTCTGTAACCGTTTTCTTAATCATATGGAATACCATGAGATATAAGAATTCAATAATTACTTTCCTATAGATCCATGGATGCAAAATGAACATCCAAAACATCCATGAAGATCAAGAAAACAGCATTTCTGTAAGTTATGACATCAATTTCAAATCAACATATATTTTTTAAATCAACTAAACCAGAGCAACTTGATAATGTATAAAACAAAATACATTTTACCTGGGGCTTCAAGGCATCTTATCCCAAACATGTACAAGCTTTTCCTTAACCATAATAACTAAACGTGACCTTACAACTGAAAAAGCATTGCAGTTGCAGTAATTAAAAACAAATAAATCTAAAATCATGATTACCTGCAAAACTCTATTCACAAAAACTAGCGACCACTGCAAATTTGCATGAGGCAGTAGTAGACATCATAGAGATCAAAGGTGGGAAGCCATTCCTGATGCAGAAGAGGTGCATGGACTCTACGATCGGCTCCTCTGATACTGGGAAGAGGCAGATCCACCAAACATGTAACAATGGGAGGAACACACGGGTAATGCATGGGAATGTGAACATCAAATGGAACAGAAGATCCTGAAAGCGGACCACAAGCAGGAGTTATAATCATGGAAAAGTTATCCAGGCCAGCACGATCCACAGCGGGAATGCAGAATGATAAACTGCGCTGCACTGCAGGGTTGAGGTTGCTTTTTATTTGAGCCAGATCTTTGCGCACTCTGAGCTGCCCTGGTGTCAGTTTTATCATCTTCTGTCTTTTGCTATCCCAGACAAACTCCGGTTCTTCTTCTTCTCCTTCTTCGAAACCTCGCTTCATTGTAGAATTCGTGGCTCGGATCTGCAAATTGCAGGGAAACGATCTGTTCTGGAAGGATCGAGAAGACAAGTCTCGTGAGTTTGCTGTATGAGTTGGGATGGATGATTTATGCTGGGTTTCCATGCATTGGTTTGGTCCCATTTATAGGGTCCATTGTGTTTGCCTGCGCTGGTAGCACTGGCTTCCGAAAACTAAAGTTAACATTAAAAAAAAGCCAAAAAATCAAAAACAAAAAACTTTTCGGTTTCTTGATGTTTTTTTTTTAAAACTAATTCTTTATTTTTACATTTTTAACATACGATATATAGTTAACTTAGAATTTTTTTGTTTTTTATTTTTTAAACCAATTTTTTATTTTTACATTTTAAACCATATTTACCTTATAATGTATAGTCAAACTAAAATTTTTTTGGTTTTTTGTTTTTATTTTTTTAACCATTTCTTTGTTTTTATGTTTTTAAACCATATCTACCTTGCAATGTATAGTCAAATTAGAATTTTATAAGAGGGTGTTGGAACTTGAAGTAATTGAAATATAACTACACACAAGACATGTAGTTAAATAGAACTTTATAACTTAACATTGCCTAGACAATCAAATAGAACTTTATAACTTGGCATTGCCCCCTAAAATATTACCCACTAAAGTCAAACCCATAATTTAAAGTTACCAAATTAAACATTTTACCACTAAGCTAACACATCATTATTTCTTTAACATGACTTTTGGTTATAATGGAAAGAATTCAATCTTCAATTGTGTGTAAGTTCATTAAACCTTAGCTTATTTTATTTATAATTTTTTCTTCTTTTTCATATTTGTTAAAGTTATTTTCTTTCTATTTTTCTAGTCTTGTTGATGAGTCATGAATTTGCTGATAGCTGCAATAACGCACCCACGATAACCCACCCACGATATCGCATCCGCGGTATCACAGCTGACGCGATATCGTGGCCTGCCTCAATTTCTATAAATAAGAGACGGCTTTCCCAGTTTTAGGCACTTAGATTTAGACCCTTAGCTAGACTCTTGCAGTTTTATCATTCCAGAGTTAGAATATTTCCCAGTGTATGCCCGCAATGTGGTGAATTTAATTGTACAACATCCTTATTTGAGTGTGACTTACTTGGACACGCACATGACTGGAAATAAAGATCGAGATTACTTCATCATTGCAGCATTCACTTAGATTAATTAATTATTTAATTGTAATTTAATGCTTTCCTAGTTAATCTCTTCTCACCCTTAAACTCATGTTAAACGCGGAACGAGTACGACTTGATTACGGGCATTTAAGTGTGACTACTTGGTAACCCAGTAGCGTACCTAGGATCTGCACTTGGTAATCCCAGTGGTAGTCATGCACGAAGTCCAAGATGTGTACGGATAATCAAGGAATGGATGCTCATCGCACTTAGGCTAGTTAGATTCTCTCTCATCCTTTCTCTCTTAGCTTAGTTAATCTTATTTACCATCATACCCAGGAGTAGCATTAGGTTAGAACCACATCATACACCTCACTCTAGACTAAACCATACGTGACAAAGCTAATACTAGTTTAGGTGGGAAGACAGTGAACTGCGACCTAAGGCTAACTGTTTAGATGTCACAACTAGTCCGTCTGCGGAGTTTGATCAGATCGCGCGTGTAATGCTCGTATTCGTATGGTTGAGTGTAGGGGTACCTCGCCACTCATCATTGGTGTCGTTGCCAGGGATGGTGCTAGTTATTTAGATTAATTATATCATACAAGGTCGCTATATAGGAATTAACGGTATATCTTTTAAGAAGAAATAATTACAAAAATTCACATACGAATTCACACAGTTTCACAACCATGCCTCTCTTACGAGAGTATAATAATGCCACATCTGGTGAGGCAGTTCATTGGAGAATCAACAAATTAGATGACAATGAAGATTGGAGTACTCAACCTTATGCAGGGGTCCCCTACATTTATGAACACCCCAACGATACTCAAAGACTCTCATCATCCAACTCTGACACCTCTAGTGAGGATGAGACATCCCATAGAATGAGGAGGCTCGAAAGGCCTAGGACCTTCTCAATAACTAATAAGAATTTATTGGGGGATGATTGGAAGACTTACAAAAGTCATAACGAGTTTTACAGTTCCTTCTCTTCCTCTACTCCTTCAACATCAAATTGTGACATGGATGACTATCTTTCAAGGGATCGGCATAGAACTAAAAATCGAGCTCACAAAGAAAATCAAGAACGCCAACATAAACGAAGGCAACATCATCCCAACTTACAAACTCACAACCTACTTAGTGATGATGAACCCCTGCTGGCCACTAAGATCCTAACGCCAATACAAGAGGCTATTCGAATCTCCCATAGGCATCGTAAAGAGAGTTGTCTACCCAGGCTTGATTTAAACAACTTTCCCCATTTTTTAGGAGGCTATGATTTAGACCCATATCAACATTTACAAGCCTTCTACGAAGCCTACACATGGAATAACATTGATAACGGGTGGAAAAAACTTAAGCTCTTTCCCATGACACTCGTTGGCCAGGAAAAAGTATGGTATAGATCATTAAAACCAAATTCAATACGACGTTGGTCAACAATGGTAGAAGTCTTTAACGAAAAATATCAAACCTATGCAAGAGTGTCAGCCTTGAGGAAACAAATCCAAGGATGGAAACAAGTACAACATGAACCCTTGGACATGGCCTTAGAAAGATATTATGCGCTGTTAAACAACTGTCCAGGTCATGGGTTTTCCGAGGAAAGGCTAATGTACCATATCATTGATGGGCTACGTAATGAAATAAGAGAGACCTTAGGAATGTACGCCCAAGGTCAACTATATGAACTACAAACCCATCAAATCCAAGAGCTTGTTAAACGGGTAGCAAAAGAAGAAAGAGAAATGGCTAGATGGGAGAGTGTTTAAAAACATCAATGGGACCAAAATCTCAACTTAACAAAGGTCCATGATCATAAAAAGGAAAAATCAACCAATCACAAAAAGGAAGAATCATCTTTTCCAATACAAAAATCATTAGAAGAAGTTGAGGCAAAGATCAATAAGGTGGAATGGACGTATCAAAAGTGTGGAGAATTTATCAATAATATTGGAGATAGAGTTTTGACAACCCAAGAAGTGGGAAAAAACATTAGAAAATTGGAAAGAAGGGATAAGGAAAATAAGAGCTCAACTACCAATCATACGTATGAATGCAATATATGCCTGTATGATCACCCCAAATGCCAATGCCCAATATTGTTACATTTACATGAGCATTGGGAAAACACGTTACATCCAGAGTTTGTACAGAGATACTGTATTCGATCACAGTGGCAACAATCCTAGTCGTGGGGGAGACCACCACTAAACTGGAGACACCCTTCGTATCATTCGAACCCAAAAGCTTATATTGTTCAACATCATATTTCTCCAACTAGGCCAACATCCTTTATCTCACCACAGTACCATTCTCCTCAATACTATCAGTCCATACCTTCAACACAACCACCACCTTGTGCACCTTATACTCCTCCTAACTTTCAACATTCTCATCCTTTCCCTCATTCCACAGTGCCACCAGCTGTTCCTAAGGTACCTGTACCACAGCAACAACCCACGAACATGACTTATGCTACTACTTCCAATAGCAGTGAGAAACCTCAACAACATTAAAAGCGCCCCTTCTTTAAACATGGCCTTAAGAAGGGACAACACAATTCTGAGGCCACTGCATCCTCCAACTCAATGCAAGCCCAACATTGTGGTGCACCCTTATCTTTGAACCCAATGCCTCATGTAACTTCATCAGGGCCACCAACTCACACTCCAACAACAATACATCCCAATGAACACAGTCATGGAAAGCAACATCTTGATCCTTGCATACCATATAATGGTCCTATATATCATAGTGGGTCAACTCGTTATCCAAGAACTACATTGTATAAATTGCCCCACTATGCTTACTACAATCAAGTGTGTGAAACCCGATGG
>MNCI01019413.1:139936-185588 GCA_015680685.1 Gnetum montanum | reverse complement strand
GCGTACGCGATATCGCGTACGCGATATCGCATACGCGATATCGCGTCCTATTTACTTATAAATAGGAACCCCCGTCANCGTACGCGATATCGCGTCCTATTTACTTATAAATAGGAACCCCCGTCGCGACACTTAGCATCATTTGGCCATATACGTGGGGGGAATTTTTGAATTTTTTCTCTGCGACTTGCAATTGCGTGACCCTTGCTTTTCCACTTATATCTCGCGCGCTGGTACTCCGATTTTACTTCCATTTGAATCTGCTTGAACTCGGAGTGTTCAGTTCAGTCGTGGGGGAGAGACACTTGCAAAAAGGTGCAAAAGTCCCTAACTTTTTTGAAATTTTTCATCGCCCAGAGGACATCAATTAGGGTAATTAATACTAACACTTAGAAAAATTGTACCAAACATTATATAACCCTTAAGTATACCGGGAGATTAAAATGAAAATCCACCTAAGTCATAGGACCCATCATTATAATTTTCGGGCACGATCACATGATAACATACGATCTTTAATTAGTGGCATGTAGTAAGGTATAACTTGAATTTGAAAACAACCTTACTAACGTTTGGCCCTTGTGATTGCAGATGGCCCCAAAACGCTTACAGTAGGAGGGTCCTGTCCAAGGTGGAGCAAAATAACCTAGGAGAGGTAGAAGGCAAGGTCCTGCCAGACAACATACCGAACAGGAGGTGCACTCATTCAGTATCCATCAAGAAGAACCTCCTACCAGATGATCTGGGCAGGCAAAAGGAGGAGTTGCTGCTACTCCTGAACTGGGAAAACAACTCATGTTGCCCCAGGAATGTGTTCAGGCTATCCATACGAAGTCCACAATTGCTTTGGTGATTGTGGAACTTAACTTCAAATCTTTTGTAGAATTCGCTCCTGAGGCTATTAGGGATCACCTTAAAGGGTCTCCCTTATGGCCTGTCCTCTCTGAAAATGGTGCCTGGTACTTAGGTGAAACGTACCTATTCTGGCACAATAAGGAGTAAGGCACCATGGTTAACATCGGTGGTGTGACAGTAGATTTTTCTGCACAGGCAATTTCGGAAGTGTTAAACCTTCTAAATTCAGGCCCCCATGTTGCTCGGTTATCCACCCGATCAGACCCTGATGTGAGAAAAGGTTGGTTAGAGAAGGCTTATGGCAGAGATAAAGCTTTTGGTGAGCTGACAACGGAAGAGTAGGTTTATTTCAAAATTGGAACCTATCACCTCTTCCCCACAAAAGATTTGAAAAGAATATCAACATATGCGGTAAGAGGATGTGCAGTGTTGATGGGAAAGGTTAATGCTAACCTTCCCCATCTATATTTTATGGAGATCCTAAGGTGATTTGAAGAACGAAAGTCAGGAAAGATGGCATTGCCTTTTCCCTGCCTTATCAGGAAACTGTGCCGACGGGCTGGTATTCGGGGATACACAAATGATGTCCTTTGAAAAGCCCAAAATGCTTTTTATGCTGAGTTATTAAAGGTGCTAGCTCTAAGAAAGAGCATTGGCAAAGAGCTAGGTCTAGATGAAGAAGAAGGACAGATGATTGGATCACCTACAACTTAACTTACAGGACCTAGTCAACCTCTAGCCATAGGTCCCAGCCAACAACAAGAAGCAAGACCTAGCACAGGCCAGGATCAGCCACCGCCGTAAGACTATAGACTATCGATGAGCCATCTCAGGGCCATCGCTGAGATGGTTAGTTGGGGAAGTTGTGATGAAGCAAACCTCTTCCACATCATCGATGATGTTGACCAGCCTACTATTTCAGTAGATAGCACACGGGGTGAGTTATGAATGCAAACAAGAGGAGGGAAAAGTAGATGGTCACAATAGATCTCTGGAAACCCGACATCTTTTCAAGTGCAGTTAGAGATTGTTGAAGGGGCCATTGTGGTGGTCATGCAACACCAGGATGCCACGGGAGCTGCTGAAGTGGTCGCTGACCACATCAAAGAGTCCTTTAACATGCCTATTGTACCACCGGTAGATCTTTCAGGAGCATGAGATTCTCAAACTATTGCTGGAACCTTAATGACTCCTGCAGAACATGAGGATGCATTGGACATATTGCTTCAAATAGGACAAGTTTTGACGTCTCTTTTTGACATCCCCCAGGATGTAATAGCAATTCAATCAGACCTCATTTCCACAAAGGGGAAGCTGGTCATATCCGAAGTAAGGGCCGAGCATGCTGAAGCTGAAGTGCAAAAACTACAAGAGCAGCTTGTAACCTTACAAGCAGCACAGCGGGATCCTTTGCAATTTGTTCCCGCAGACTAGCTAGACAACTTTAGAACTGAGCAACTAACAAAACTAATTGCAGAAAATAAGGTGGCAGAAGAAAAGGAGACGACCACTTGGGATGCCTCCGTAGCTAAGGCGCAAACACATGCGCATCTTAAGGCCCTCAGGGTCTTAGAAGAAGAGAATAAGTAGTTGGTTGCGAATAACCTCTGGTTGACCTTTGTGGAGAAACAAGAGAATGTTCTCAATGAACACTTTCATCAGTTGTGAGAACAGCTCATTCAAGTCAACCGGGATGTAAGCTGTTTAGCCAGAGAGAATCGAACCCTCTCAATGGAGGAGGTACGAGCTATTCGACAGAAATCAGCAATTGAGATAAGCACGTGGCAGAATGAGGCTAAACGACACGAGAAGATGAAGGATCATTTTCGTGATCAGGTGGGGATGTACAAACAAATCCTGGAGAAGGAGATCCATATGGCCAAGGCTCAAATCAACAACATCAGTGCCTAGCACAATGATTGGGGGGCCATATTGGACACTTATGCCTTCACCCACCAAGCGAAAATTAAGAACCGGGACTTACAGATCCAAGACTTAACTGAATACATGGAGTTGGCAAACCTTCGATATGCCAACCTGGCCATGTTAATAGCAGGGCATTCGAGGTTAGAGCTCGAGAAATAGGTAGCTTCCACCCACATCAAATATGAAGCAAAATTTGCAGAGAGCAAGAAGTTGGTTGAAAAACTAGATGTTGCAAATTTTGAACTCGCGGTGGTGAAAGAAAGCTACCAAGGACAAAAAGAAGTTGAATTGACTTGGCTCGATGGCTAACAGAGCTTCACGAATACAAAGACAAAGACAGAGCCTATGAAGAGGAACGATGGGTGTTCACGGCTTGGTATGTCAAGGCTAATCAGATGTTTCCGCAACTAACCTATCCGTGGGAAGTGTCGACTCCATCAAACATCGAAGCATCAGCATGGACGGCACAAGAACCTCAGACCGAAGAGGAGAAGCTCCAGGCTATTCTTCAGCGTCGTCAACCTTCAAAGCTTGGAGCACGTGACAAAGGGAAAGCACCCATGGAGGAGCCACTGCCACCAGGAACTACATGAGTTCCACATTTTTGTAGTTGTAGTATTTTTTTCTCTGTGTTGTGTCTTTCCACACTACAACATTAGTCCATTTCTTTTTCCAGTTAATAATCCCATACCTATCCATTGTGTAATCACTGAAGCTTGTTCTCCTTGTAACTCGAGTATGAGTTTTTATTTAGTTGTGGGGGTATGATGAGACGCGATTCGCATAGGCTGTGATATCGCGTATGCGATATCGCATCCCCCGTGATATCGTGTACGTGATAACGCATCTTCCCTACGATATTGCGTACGCGATATCGCAGTCCGCCACCATATCTATAAATAAGATGCAGCTCTCCCTTGTTCGGGATCCTAGTTTTAGAGTAGCGAAGCTCTGGCAGTTTGATCCCTCCAGAGTTAGATTTTTTCTCGTGTCTACCCATAGTGTGGTGAATGTAATTGTACGGTGTCTTTATTCGAGTGTGCCGTACTTGGAAATGCACATGATCGGCAATAAAGATCGAGATTACTTCATCATTGCAGCATTCACTTTTTCATTTATTTATTTGTTATTTATTTAATGTTATTTACTATTTTCTCTCTCTCACCCTTAAACTCCTAGAATGTGGAACGGGTACGACTTGATTACGAGCATTTAAGTGTGACTACTTGGTAGCCCAGTGGTGTAGCTAGGATCTACGCTTGGTAACCCAGTGGCGTATTTGGGATCTGCGCTTGGTAATCCCAGTGGCATACCTAGGATCTACGCTTGGTAGTCCCAGTGGTAACTGTGCACGAAGTCCAAGATGTGTACGGTTGATCAAGGAATCGGTTGCTCGTCACACTTAGGCTAGATTAGATTTTCTTACCCTTTTCCTTCTAGCTTAGATTAGTTAATATTATTTTCCACTGCCTTCAGGAGTAGTGTAGATTAGGAAAAACATCATACACCTCATCTAGACTAAACCATACGTGACATATGCAATACTAGTCTAGGTGGGAAGACAGCGAACTGCAACCTAAGGCTAACTATCTAGGTGCACAACTAGTCCATCTGCAAAGTTTGACTGGATTGCGCATGCAACGCTCGTTTCGTATGGTTGAGTGTAGGGGTACCTCACCACTCATCACCTATCCACTGTGTAATCAATTGAGCTTGTTCTCACTTTAACTCGAGGATGAGTTTTCATTCAGTTGTGGGGGTATGATGAGTCATGAATTTGTTGATAGCTGTGATAACACACCCTTGATAACACACCCATGATATCGCACCCGCATTATCGCATCCATGATATCACAGCCGACGTGATATTGTGACCTACCTCAATTTCTATAAATAAGAGGCAGCTTTCCCAGTTTTAGGCACTTAGATTTAGACCCTTAGCTAGACTCTTGCAATTTTATCATTCCAGATTTAGAATATTTCTCAGTGTATGCCTGTAGTATGGTGAATGTAATTGTACAGCATCCTTATTCAAGTGTGACATACTTGGACACGCACATGACCAGAAATAAATATCGAGATTACTTCATCATTGCAGCATTCACTTAGATTAATTATTTATTTAATTGTTATTTAATGCTTTTCTAGTTAATCTCTTCTCACCCTTAAACTCGTGTTAAACGCAGAATGAGTACGACTTGATTACGAGTATTTAAGTGTGACTACTTGGTAACCCAGTAGCGTACCTAGGATCTGCACTTGGTATTCCCAGTGGTAGTCATGCACGAAGTCCAAGATGTGTACGGATAATCAAGGAACGGATACTCATTGCACTTAGGCTAGTTAGATTCTCTCTCACCCTTTCTCTCTTAGCTTAGTTAATCTTATTTACCATCATACCCAGGAGTAGCATTAGGTTAGAACCTCCTCATACACCTCACTCTGGACTAAACCATACGTGACAAAGCTAATACTAGTCCAGATGGGAAGACAACGAATTGCAACCTAAGGCTAACTGTCTAGATGCCACAACTAGTCCATCTGTGGAGTTCGACTGGATCGCACATGTAACGCTTGTATTCGTATGGTTGAGTGTAGGGGTACCTCGCCACTCATCACTTGTTAACAATGAGTTGTTAAGCTAGTGGTAAAACTTTTGATTTAAAAGCTCTAAGTCATGGGTTCAATTCTGGTGGGTAATGTTAAGATATAAAGTTCTAATTGGACTATATATCTTAGGGTGTACATACATCTATCCAACTATGGTGAGGGGGCTTGTGGTACCAAACCTTATGTTCATTTCTCACATAAACAAAAAACTTATCAAAGGGAGTTTTTCAATGGTAATATAGATAATTGCATTTGTATTTTCAAGTAAAAGAGTATTCGTAGGCATCTTTGCATCCCTTGGTGATGAAGCATCTAGTCCACTGCGTCGACTGGGCCATGTCGACAAAGCCTCGTCAATGTGGCCGCATCGACGTGACCCTGTAGATGCATCTTTCTAGGCATTGACGTGGCCTCATCAACGCAAAGTCCATTTTCTGCTATAAATATGCATGCACCCACTGCATTTATGACACCTTTTGTTCAAATTGTAGTGAAGCTGTTGCAGTTTGTTTCTACAGGAGTTAGATTATTTTCCAAGTGCTTGCAAAAATAGTTTGAAGAGTGTATGACTCTTTATTCGAGTGCTAATGTACTTGAGCCCATTGGTGTGAATGGCAATAAAGACGAGCTTTTTGAACATTCCTTGTAGCATTTGAACTAGATTACTTAGGCATTAATATTTTAATACTTTAATAATTTTAATGCTTTTGTTATCACACTTTAATAATTTTAATGCTTTTGTTATTGCTTTGTAGTTACAGTATGTTTTAGTAATCCCCAAGAACATATAAGCACGATCACCTTGAACATATTTCTGACACTTGGCAACCCAGTGATGCTTAATGTCTAGCAACCTAGTAGTGATTAGGACATGCTTGAGATGTGCATGGAGGGTGGGACCGGTTGCTTATGCTAGGTATAGTCGAGCGATAGCATAGTGAAATATTAAATTATCTAGTCTTTTACTCCCTATATTTGAAGAATTAGCTATTACAGATAAAGGAAACATACAAAAAATCATATGCCTCAGTCTCACTTAACTATCATTCTAGAATGTCACAAGTGAGGTTGAGAGGACAATGACCATTCTAACTAGGATTTTGATGGCTAGAATAATGTGCATAAGTGCTTGCAGTCTTTGGAATACGACCAGATAACGTGTGAATGCTCATGATTCGTATGGTTGGGCGTAGGGGTACCTCACCACTCATCATTGACACCATTGTTGGGGACTATTAGTCTCATGTGTGCTCTCTAGCCGTAGCGAGATCATCACTCACTTCATTGGAATGGACCCATTACGTCAAAATCTACTCACGCTAGGGGACTTAGGTAAAAGTAAGGCATACAAGATTATTTGTTGTTTGACACTAGTATGTCTTCTTCTCACAGGTAGGACAAATCCAACTCACAAATACCCTAGGAATGTCGGGTGATGTATACACATCTGGATGAGTATATACCCAGCTTCATCTTCATCCTGCATCAGGATGAGTAGATGCGATGGAGAGACATGGAGGGCAACATTATATTGCCCCTTGATCGATCGGTTCCTATAACGCTGCTCCAAAATCTCACCAAATTGGGCATTCAGGATTGAGGCAAGAAGTACATTATGGAGGATCATGATTATTGGGACTATCATCCAAATGAGGCATAGCGTAAACGGGACTGGTAGCAGGAAAAACACCATGAACAAGCAAAGGAAAAATAGTCCAGTAACCCTTTGTCCCTGTAGGCCCAACACGATGATGTGGAACCTATTCCTTGTAGTCCCTATTCTTTTGTATCTCCACCCCCATGTTAGAACATCTGATCTATCATACAGAGTAAAGGTTCAAGCGATCGGGAGTTCTAAGATGCTAAGGGATCTCCTGAAGGAGATCATGGTGAAGGTGAAGATGGACGTGAAGATCAAGGTCATTGTCATGGAAGAGGAGGTGATCAACACTATGGGGATGGCAATCCTCCCCGTCTTCTCATTCCCCTTTTTCCACCTTAGCTTCATCAAGTTTTGAATCCAACCACAACTATCGTAGGAGGGATTGTGATGAAGGTGATTGATGAGATCGACATGATTGAGGACACTGATGGGAACATCGTGACCAAGGATGTGGATAGTCACAGGAGGCTCACCGTCATGAAAGGAAAGGTAGCAGAGACCACATAGATGCCATGTCCATCATTAGGACCATGACTTTGATGAACCACTGCTTACCACTCGAAGCATGCTCAACATTGTAGAGGTAATTCAAATACCTTCCAGGCACTTGAGAGATAGTCAAATCAAGCACCTTAATATGAACAACATTCTCAGATTTGAAGGGGGATATAATTGTTATCTGCAAACTCACCTGCAAGCATTTCACGACACTTGCACCCTGTAGAATATAGAAAATGAATGGCAAAAACTCAAGCTATTCCCCCAAACACTCATCAAGGAAGTAGAAAGCTGTTATCGGTCTTTGGAGCCAGAATCAATCAGGCGATGGAGTATGATGCTAGAGCTCTTCAATGATAAATACCAAACTTACTCTAGAGTGTCTAATTTGAGATGATAGATTCAGGGGTGGAAACAAGGTAGCCATGAACCCTTGGATGCAACCATGGGTAGATATTACTTGTGGCACTGATTCCATGGTCATGGCTACTCTCAGCAGGAACAGCTTTGCCATGTCATAGATGGGCTCCGTTTTGAAATAAGAAGGACCCTTGATGTTTATGCTTAAGGATGGCTATCCAAGTTAAGGACTCATCAGCTATAGCAATTAATTGAGTAGGTAGCTAAGGAAGAGGAAGAACTACAGAAATGGAAAAGTGCAAAGGAATATAATCAGGACCCTTCCATTTGGAAGAGGGAGGTCTGATTCTGTGAAGACAAGGAGGAATCACCTCTAGATGAAGTGGTAAATAGGAAGAATTTACCCATACAAAAATTGGCTTCTAAAATTTTTGCCAAGGTGGACAAGATGTGGGATTCTTTGGATGAAAAATTCCAAAGTGTTCTAAAAATGGCAAAAGAATTGAAAGAATAGAGTAATGATCGGGATCGACAAAGGAGAAAAGAGGCTGAACATACCTATCACAAAGGTAAGGGAAAGGTTGCTATGGTGGAACAAGTGGCAGAATCAAACACTAAGGAAAATAATGGATGTGACATATGCTAGTATGAACATCCTAAGGGATGTTACCCTGTGATGTCACATTTGCAAGAGTTTGAGGTGTACACATTAAATCCTTGCTTAGCAAAAAGAAAAACACCCTAGAGATTGCCTTATCCCCAAGGAAATTCTAGGTAGTTCCACCAACAACAGGGATATTATCCAAGTGGAACTCCACCGCAACCATATGAGCACTACCAGCAATGGCAGCATCCACAGTTATGGGGGATGCCACTCCCAAGGTAGCAATACCCTTAGCAGCAGCTAGATCCTTGTGGGTACTACGTTCAATAGCCAATCTCCTTGCAGGACTCTTTTAGTTATGTAACCTTTCAAAATCACTACTACCCTCCAGAATACTTTCAGGCTCAATCCCCATCACCTAAGGAAAAAAACCCACATCTACACTATCGTCCGCCACCTCCTTCTACCATACCTATCCATCAGCCTGCAACTCAGCTACCTCTTGCTTCACCCATGCAGGGAGAAATACCTCCACAATCATAGCAACGTAATGCCACAAGGGCCATCAATTTACAACTGGCTTCTAAGTTGAGCGAGTCAAAATCAAAACCACAGAAACATTCCTTTTTCCAGCTTAATAACCTAAACACACCCTCACACTCACCTATGGCTAGTGTCTTGGTATCTCAAACTGCATCTAACGCTCAATCCTTTGAGTGACCTTCAAACCAAATGCCTTCTGAAGTGCAAACCATCATGTTAATACATGTTGTGATGGACTATATCAAGGTGGGTCATCTCCCTCAAAAATTGGCTAATCTAGGAAGCCCCCTCATATACCTTTAGGTGGTAAGAAACAATCCATGCAAAGCTCTTCTGGATTTTGGGTCAGGTGTCAACCTAATTTCACATTATATGTACAAGACTTGGAACCTGCCTCCATTAAAGAAAAGAAACATTCAACTCAAGTTGGTAGACTAATCCATGACTGTTCCCTTGGGATTAGTAGAAGATATTATGACAACCATTTGTGGGTGGTCCTACCCTGCTAATTTCTTGGTGATCCATGTCGATAATTGCAAGGGGGACTTCCTAATTATAATGGGAAGAGCATGGATTAGCATAGTGGATGCATGTTTAGGACTTCAAGATCTCTTGCTTAAAATTTTGAAGGAAAATCCTTTTGGAAAGATCGAGAAAAAGTGTGTTCCATGCATTACGTATAGTGACTCTGAGTGTAATCATGTGTAGCAACTCTAGTCCGTTAAGCAGACATCCATTCAAGCATGCTGTTGGTATGTCGTCAAATCACAAATTCAACGATGCTTGTATGTAGTAGCCATTAACCAAGAAGACACCTAGTGGCTGACCGTTGACTCTGATAGTAGCACCCTATGCATGGAATCCTTTGAGAGCCTTGTATGTTCCTATATGGGGAGCATAGATGAACTAGAATAGGTCCATCAACAAGTTTTTGCTACTAATGATGCTACTAATTGGGGAAAGTTGCAGATCCTTAAAAACTTTAAACATGAGCCCCTAGAACTAAAACTCTTACTGGTCAATTTGGAATATGCATTCTTATAGAATGGTAAGTTGGCAATAATCAATGTCACTCTTGTTCCAAAGTAAAAGGAGAAGTTGCTAAGAAAGGTGAACAAGTAGTTGACTACCTTCGCATGGTCATATCCTAAGTTAACAGGGATTGATCCTAGGGTATACCAACATCAAATCTATATCGACCCTTCCATGAAGCCACAACGATAGCTGCAAAGACTATTGAATCCCAAACTTAAACAGATCATCAAGGATGAAATTGAGTAATTTCTAAAGGTGGGATTCATCTACCCCATTGCGGATAGCGAGTGGGTTAGCCCACTCATTATTGTACCAAAAAAGGGTGGCAAATGGAGAGTCTATATTGATTTTCGATTACTAAATATGGCAAACTTTAAGGATCATTTTCCACTTCCATTTGTGGACTAGGTGTTAAATACCATTTCAGGGCATTGTTACTACAACTTCCTAGATGGTTACAATGGCTATAACCAAATTCAAATTGCACTAGAGGACTAGGCCAAGACAACGTTTATGAGTCCCTGGGGAACTTTCACATACAAGAAGATGCCCTTTGGCATGTGTTATGCACCCACAACCTTCTAACACCTTATCCTTAACATCTTCTAGAAGGGATTGGAGTGGATCCTGAGAAAATCAGGGTTATCCAAGGAATTACCAGTCAGTCGAGAACTGTAAGGGACATCCAATCATTCCTTGGACACACTGGCTACTACTGGTGCTCCATCGATAATTTCTTGAAGATTGCCAAGCCATTGGTGGAGCTAACAAAGAAAGACACTTTGTTTGTATGGACTAGGGAATGTGAATCTTCATTCCAAACACTAAAGCAAAAACTCATAGAGACTCCAATTCTACAAGCCCCCGATTAGTCCAGACCATTTCACATCATGATGGATGCATCTAATTATGTATTGGGGGCTATGCTCATGTAGTTGGATGATCAAAAGCATCCATATTACATCCACTGTGCAAGCCAAAGTATTGTGGGTGCTTAGCTAAATTACATCACCACTGAAAAGGAATTAATGGTTGTGGTTCTTGCCTTGGAAAAGTTCCGACACTATGTTCTCGGATACAAGGTGTTTATGCATATGGACCATAGTGCCATTCGGTTCCTTATGAACAAACCAACGGTGAACCCCTGTGTCATACAGTGGCTCATGATTCTTCAAGAATTCGATCTTACTATGATAGATAGAAAGAGAATAGAGAATGTGGTTGTCGATCACTTCTCTCAGTTATGATGGAACATCACAAAGGAGGAGAGCCCACTCTCTGATCAATTTCCAAATGAACTCCCCTTTGTTGGAGCAATTATGAAGGAGGCATCCATAAGATCAAATTAGTTTGGTGACATCCTTACCTATCTTCATACATAAGAACTACCAAAGGAATTGGATCATCGGAAGAAACAATGGTTTCTTCACAGAGCCAAGTAATTCATGAAAATCAATGGACACTTGTACAAGCTTTGTGCGAATGGCTTCGTTCAATGGTGCATCCCTGATGTAGATCAACCACACATCCTCTAAGATGCTCATGAGGGCCCTTGTGGGGGGCATGATGTAGGAAGGCACATAGCCATTAAGATCCTACATGTAGGTTACTATTGGCCTACACTCTTCAGAGATGCTCAATGATTCATCCACTCCTGTGATCGATGTCAAAGAGATGGTGGGATGATGGCAAGAATGGAGGGACCTCAACAATGGATTCAGCCACTAGAGCCCTTCAATATGTGGGGCATCAACTTCATGGGCCCCATCGCACCCATGTCAAATGAGAAGGTGTACATTATTGTTGCGATGGACTATTGTACAAAGTGGGTAGAGGTGGCAACCATCATTGATTATTCCTCAACCACGACCACGTAGTTTGCTCAACAACAAATTGTGAACAAGTTTGGGGTGCCGCATGCACTCATTTTAGATAATGGCATTCACTTCATGGGTGCTACTTTTTGTAAACTCATGCAGGATTTGGGAGTAGAACATAAACTAACAGCCCCCTATCACCCCCAAGCCAATGGGCAAGCCAAAGTCACAAACCAGGAGATTACAAAGATCCTAACTAGGACGATTAGAAAATATAGGAGGGATTGGAGTATAAAACTTAACAACGTTCTTTGGGTCTACTGCTCAACCTGGAAACTTCATATAGGCTACTCCCCTTACAAGTTGATGTACGGAAAACTACCAATGCTCTCGATTCAGGCAGAACTTCGAACACTATCCATTGCAAGTGACTTAGGTCTTGACTTACCCCTAGCACAACAAGAATGGCTCATCAAATAAATGTGCTAGATGAGAATAGATTTGTAGCCCTATCATCAAATGAGGTGCATAAGGCATATAACAAACAACGTCATGACCTTAGGATTCGAAAGGTAACATTTCAACGTGGAGATAAGGTTCTCTATTGGAACCCCACATGTGCCACAATGAACCAAGTTTCAAAAACTATGGGAGGGACCTTATATTGTTTCCAAGACCTTTCCATCTGGGGTCCTACTCATACACAAACTTGAAGATCCAACAAAAACGTAGTTGGCCAACATGCAACAATTAAAACACTTCCATGAACCACACCAAACCAGGGTCACTACCACTTTGCCAAGTGGTAGGCCACATTCCATTTTTTGAATCTCCTCCTCCAAGCTTAGTCATGGGGGAGATCGCTACCCATGCTAAAATAGTTGTCCTAGCTTCTCAGGTCTTTTCTATGTTTTTTTATTTTACATATTTTTTTACACCATTGTTTGTACATTTAACATTTCTTACCTACTCTTTCTTTATATATATATATATTTCACCTTTAGTTGCTTTGTTCTATTTTATTCTAGTTTACTCTATTTATTTTTGCTAATAAAGTCATCTTATTGCCATAGGATGCAATGGTGTGGTAGTTGCTCCTAACAGGGGTTTGCATATTATGGGTTGCCTATTATATCTAATTCCTACCTTAGCATTTTTGGTTTCAGAAAACTAAGTTATACTTTCTTTCATGCGATAGGCAGTGAGTCCATGACATCTAACCACTCACACTTTTCTATGGTGTCCCGAGATTAAGAGAAGTACAGTTCCTTTTCCATTAATCAACTCCAATAAATCCTTGACCTTGGTGGATTCCAAACTTGGGAAGGATCTAAGTGGTAAGGAATAGGGTGTGACTTCGAGGGGATGTGGTGGACTATGTGTCCTCCTACGATCTCTCATGCATTACTTTCCTTAGGGATTCCTTTCTGTTCCATGATGACAAATAACAAGAAGCTAACATGTCCTTGCATGGTGTGGTTCCCATTTGAAAAACACAAGAAAAGAAAAGAAAAAAAAGAAAAAGAAAAACAAAAATGGGAATTCAAAGCACACCCCTTGGACCAACCAATATATCCTTGCATTGTGTGGTTCCCATTCAAAAACAACAACAATAAAAAAAAAACAAAAATAATGGGAATTCAAAGCACACCCCTTGCAAATAACAGGCTACAAGCACTAGTTATGGGACTTGAAAGCCATGTTACCCAAGCTAGACGGTCCTCTCTAACTAAGGCCCTTTCTTACTTCCTGCTTCCCTTTCCTTCTATATAAGGAATGGAATTTGGTCTCTAAGGGCATGTGTATGTCTTGAGTGGTTGGGTTGGTATTAGTCCATCACTGCGATGTCACTGGCCATGGTCGATCTTGATCCAGACCTAGAGTAGATTCTTATTGGGTCACTTAACCACATACTTCACAAAGGGACTATATCAATCTTGACCTCAACACTCCATTCCACGTGCTCTCCCCCTCATCCATTGCTCTCCATTCCTCACCTCATTTCCGATTTCATGTTTTGATTATGTATCTCAATTTGCTGGTACTTGTAAATCCTTTGGTTAGTTCTTAGACATACGAGTATTAACCCTCGGTGACCATTAATTAACTATGGGGCCCATGGACTCCTAGGTTGAAGATGTGCAAGGGCAAACAAGGCCGAAGCCTACTATGGGGAGGACCTACTTGCATATTCTTTTGTTCTACTTGTTAATCTCCTGCTCCTTTGATATAATATGACGATCGTTTCTATGCTAACCATCATGAGGCTCTCCCTCACCCAAGCTCCATATTATGATGTTCTCCTAAATTTGACTCTTCTTTTGCAACTAACATCCCTTCCTCTTTGTTTTATGTTGTTCTTGGATCTCTGCACTCTCAAATGACTCCAATTTTATGCTAAAATTCATAGATTTGGGCCTTTAATTCTTTGGTCAACAATTGTCAATGTAGTTGAATAACTGTGTCGATGTAGCCTTGTATACGTAGCCACCTGCATTTACGCAGCCCCGTTTATGTGGCCCCATCAATGTAGCATCCAAACCACTATATATACATGCGTCATGCCTTTGAATTTTTTCCATTTTCTCATAACGCTAGGGGAGTTTTTCAAGTTTTCTACATCCAATCTCCTTCTTAGGCACATAACATTCCTATCATTTATCCCCATCCAACCATTCTTTCACCCTTTGGCTACTAGAGGTATGCTCTGCATCGTGGGGGGCCCATGATAGCTTATGGCTTAGGGTTAGGGTTAATCAAAAATTCCTCTTAGGGTTAATCAAAGAGTTAGTTTTAACTCATCATAATACTCACAGCGTTAGTTTTAACTCATCATAATATTCATAGCATTAGTTTTAATTCAATGACACTCAGGATGCACATGTCACTGTCATAGCCTTGCCATGCCATCATGGGAAGGTATATTATTGTCATTTTGGGCAACACATACACATTTTAATTCATGGTTATGCTATGCTTGTAGATGGCACCAAAACCAAGGCATCCAAGGGAGGAAGGACCATCACAACCTAAGGATAAGTAACCTAGAATCAGAAGGGAATGAGGCACATGACCTCAAGAGCATGTAGAGGGCTCACATGCAACTAGCCCTCTCTACGAGAAACCCGACGTGGAATCTGTTCGTTAGATTCCTGAAGAAGAGGTTCCCACAAAACAATCACATGGGGACGAGACTCTAGTAAGAGTGCCACAGCTTGAGGTCACCTTGACCAGGGCTTACCTTGACACTATCAAGCTAAAAGAGCTACAACGAATAGTCCTTCAAGAATTAAACTTTGGACCATTCCTAGAAAGCATGCCAGAAGAAGTTAGAACTCAGTTGCAAACCTACCTCTTCTAGATAAATTGACAGCTAAGGTTGCAAGTAAGAATCAAAGCCATCCATGTGTCTTACTCTATTGAGGCAATCGCACAAGCTCTTGGGTTGCTTGAGATCAGGGTTGATGTGGCAGAAATTTCAAAACAAGCAGACCCCACGATGAAAGTGGAGTGGACGAAGTGATGCTATGGGGTAGACCATAAGGAGTTTGACACATTGACCACTGTAGAAAGAGTTTACTCCAAATTTGTGTCTTACCACTTAAATCCAATGGTAAGACCCAACAAAATCACCATCTTTTCTACTTGTGCATGTGCCACTTTAAGTGGAAAATTTGCTATCAACCTTCCACAATTAGTCTTCTTGGAAATTGTGAAACGGTTCATGGAAAATGAACATGGAAGGTGAGCTTTGCCCTTTCCTTGCCTGATTAGAAAATTATGCAAACGAGTAGGAATAACATGATATGCCAATGAAACACTCTGTCATGTCCCAATTGCCTTGTGGCATGAAATGATAAAGATAAAACACCCACCACAACAAGAATGGAGGAAGAGCAACAACCACCTCCACTGTCTGCACAAGCAACAGGGATACTCGTGCACAGTCGCAAAGCACATACGTGAGATCTGACAGTCACTCCTGTGCCAACAAGAGCAACAAGCGGAAACCAGTGGTGGTGGAGACCCTTTTGTGTATTGCCCTACCTTGAGCCATCTAGAAAAAGTGGCTCGATCCGTGAGCTTGCTGGAGAGGGAAGGGCTTGATCTAGAATAAGTGCCTGCGAGAATAGACCCTAGTGCTCAAGAAGTAACGTTGTCAATGACCCAACAATTATTTCCAAAAATTTTAGGAAATGCTACTACTTTCTCGGTACACTTGGAGGAAGGTGAAGGGGCAACTGTCCTAGTAATGCAACATCAAGGACAGGAAGTCACGATAAAAGTGGTTGTCGATATGATCGCCATGGCTCTCAATGCACCTGTGGTGCCTGTACCGGATGTACATGGGCTTAGAGATGTGCAAACATCTACAGGTACCCAAAGTGGTAGACTCAATGCAACAAAACATGAAAAATTATTGGACCAACTGGTGGGAACCAAGCAACCGCTTCTAGATGTCTTTGACCTTTTGGACAACATCATTGCAACGTAGTCGGAGTTGCTCTCAGCAAAGGGCAAGTGCCTCATCCTAGAGGGACAACTGGAAGTAGCTCAGGCAAACAATCAACGCTTAGTCATAGAAATTACCCAACTGAGGGCCCAACTTGCCGATCCGGCTATACTCAACCGTGAAGTCACCAAAGATGAAGCTATTCAATAGCTTCAAACCAAGCTTCAAAAGGTCAAGTATGAGTGAGAGTCGACAATCTTTGACAAGTTCTTAGTGGAAGCTCATTCTTATTATCTAAACAAGGACTTGGTAGAGGTTCGCCAGGAGAATGTTGGGTTGATCGTAGAAGTTCATCGCCTGTGCAATGTTGGTCTTGAAAATCAACAAATGAAGGATTTTATCCACCAACAACAGGAGGAGTTGGCTAGGGTAAACATCGACGTGAGAAGATTATCTACCAGAAAATGTAATCTGTCAATGGAGAAAGTTCGAGCCTTGCGACAGAAGACAACCATTGAAATCGCTGCTTGGTAGAAGGAGGCCCTCAAGTTTTGAACGAGTGAAAAATCACTATAGGGACCAAGTGGGATTGCAAAAAAGAAATTATCTAAAAAGAAATCCAAGTCACAAAGGCTAAGATGAATCAAGCCCTCCAACAGCTCAAGGAATGAGGCAAGGTATGGCAACCCATCTTTGATGGATTAAAATCTTACAACCAAGCTAAGATTCATCTCAAGGAGTTGTAGATTGAAGAAATGATAGAATATATCGAACTAGCCAACCTTCATTATGCAAACCTAGCCATGCTTACAGCTGGAAGGCCATGGTCAGACCTTGAGAAGCAAGTGGTCACCTTGTATTCTTTATATGAGGGTGAGTTCAAGGCACATAAAGAGACAAAGCAAAAGCTAGAAACATCAATTACAGAATTTGAAGTTCTTTACACCTGCTTTGAAGGGCAACACTCTATCGTGGAGAACTTAGCTTGATGAATGAATAAATATCAGTGGCTACAAGCATTAGTCTGCGCATTCGATATCAAACAAAAACAGTTTGTGGCCTGGTTTGTCAATTTAAAGGAGCTCTTCTCTACACTTCAATGTCCTTGGGATGTTCCTTTTCTGGTACACATTGGCAAAGCTGCTTGGACTGTGAATGACCCCATAAGTAAAGAGGATAAAATGAGGGCTCTGTTGGAGGATTTCCAATTGCCTCCAAAAGTTGCAACAACTGTAGGACAACCACAACCACCACCTCAATGACCACATGCACCTGAAGCTAGTGAGGGCTTGTCAGAACCACCACCACCAGGAACTATATGATCCTCTTTAGCAACTTCAGCATCTTGGCAGGGTTGTGAGTCCATTGTTGTCAAGGTGTTCAATTTTGTTGTCCACGAACACTATAGTTTTGTAATTTCCTTCTGTACACTCAAGCACTTGGTGTGTTGCTAGTGTCAATGTGTGTATTGATATGTTTTGTGATGTGTGTTGCTAGTAACCTCATACATTCCAAATTGTAACAAACTTGAGGATGAGTTTTCACTCAGTCGTGGGGGTATGATGAAGAATCTAGTCCACTGCGTTGACTAGGCCATGTTGATGAAGCCTTGTCAACGTGGTTGCGTCAGTGTGACCCCATCGACGCATCTTTCCAAGCATTGACGTGGCCTCATTAACGCAAAGTCCATTTTCTGCTATAAATATGTGTGCACCCGCCACATTTATGGCACCTTTTGTTCAAATTGTAGCGAAGCTCTTGTAGTTTGTTTCTGCATGAGTTAGATTATTTTCCAAGTATCCGTAGACATAGTTCGAAGAGTGTACGACTCTTTATTTGAGTGCTAATGTACCTGAGCCCATTAGTGTGAATGACAATAAAGACGAGTTTTTTGAACATTCCTTGCAGCATTTGAACTAGATTACTTAGGCATTAATATTTTAATACTTTAATAATTTTAATGCTTTTGTTATCGCACTTTAATAATTTTAATGCTTTTTTTATTGCTTTGTAGTTACAATATGTTTTAGTAATCCATGAGAACACATAAGCATGACAACCTCGAACATATGTCTGACACTTGGCATCCTAGTGATGTTTAATGTTTGGCAACCTAGTAGACAATCTTGGGATGTGCACGGAGGGTGGGACTAGTTGCTTATGTTAGGGATAGTCGAGCGATAGCATAGCGAAATCTTAAATTATCTAGCCTTTTACTCCCTATATTCAAAGAATTAGCTATTATAGATAAAAGAAACATACAAAAAATCATATGCCTCAATCTCACTTAACTATCGTTCTAGAATGTCACAAGTGAGGTTGAGAGGACAATGACCATTCTAACTAGGATTTTGATGGCTAAAATACTATGCGTAAGTGCGCACAGTCTTCGGAATACGACCGGATCATGTGTGAATGCTCGTGATTCGTATGGTTGGGCGTAGGGGTACCTCACTGCTCATCACTTGGGTCTTTCCTTTCTTGTTATTTTTATTTGTTCTATCAAATGCTATATGTGTGTTTTTTTACCTTTTCTATTTATTTTGTTCGATGCTCTATTTTGATTTTTTTTAGGTCTGACATCCCCTAAATAAAAAATTATTCAAGTTGATTTATTTCTACATAAAAAATGCATTTGCTGCAATAAACCAAGATGAGTTAATGCATTGGCATTTAAAACTTGGGCATGCAAATGTAAATAGTTTTAAAAATTTGTATCAATTTTATCCCACCATACCTATGTTAGAAACCTCAATGAAGGATTTGAACTACAAAAATTGTAAAATAAAAAAGATGCATCAAAGTAATCAGACCCCAAAAAAATGAATAACAATATAAAACAAAAGAAAGTGCATCATATCATTGAAGAGAGAGTCTAAAAAAAAAAAAATCCCATTGGTTTTGGGAATGTCTTTTTAGGCTTTCATCCTTACAACCAATCTTGAAAAACCTCTCCTATGGGGTAGGAAAAGGATTATGCCTTGCCCTTATTCACAAGTGCCCTCATGGGTTTTCACTTCTTGCTAAAGAGAAAGAGAAAACTCTAAAAAATTGCATCAATCATAGATAACAAACAAATAGCAACAAAAGCTAAAAACTTCCCATCATTGAGCCTCCAAAACAAAAAAAAGATTAATATTGTAGAAAACAAATTAATTGATGAGCTTTCATTGGGAGTTTTTATGCTTCAAATTATAGCTGAAAAAGCAAAAAAGAAAGAAAACTTTTATTTTTACAGTATTATCTTTAAATTGCACGCCAACATCATTGAAAGGTCCCATTTATAATCTTATTAAGAAAAACAAAAGTTAAAAAGAAACAAAAGAAAGAAAAGTCCTTGACGAAAGTTAATTTTAATTCTCGAACCCCTAATACATGTCTCTTTCAGCTGGCGCAGTCAACGCAAATCGACCCCTAAAACTTGGGGCCGATTCAATGCAAGGAAACCCTAATGCAAACCATCGGTTCGGTTCCAACTCATACAGCAAAACCCCCAGCTTGCCCGTCCATACCAAACGGATCGTTTCACTGCAATTCGCAGATTCGAAACACAAAATCTACCATGGAGCGAGGTTTTGAATCTGCGAAAACAAAATCTGCCATGAACCCAGATTTCGAAGAAGAAGAAGAGGAAGAAGCATTCGTCTGGGACAGCGAAAACTGAAAGAGGATAAAATTGACTCCAGGGCAGCTCAAAGTGCGCAAAGATCTGATTCAAATAACCAACAACCCTGTCATGATTATCATTCTACTTGTGGTTCGATTGCAGGATTTTCTGTTCCATTCGATATCCACATTCCCATGCATTACCCGCTAAATTCCTCCCATCGTCACGTGTTTCGTGGATCTGCCTCATTTCAGTATCCACAGAGACGACCGAACAGTCCATGCACCTCTTATGGATCAGGAATGGGTTCCCATCTTTGATCTCTATGATGTCTTCTGCTGCCTCCTGCAGATCTGTAGAGATTGCTAGATTTTGTGAATAGGGTTTGCAGATGATGGTGGTTTTAGACTTAGATTTTTGTACTACTGCAGTTGCAATGATTTTTCAGTTGTAAGGTCACAGTTTGTTATTATGGTTAAGGATAAGCTTGTAACTGTTTCAGGCAGGGAAATAATCTATCATTTGGCTGGACGCCTTGGAGCCCTATGTAGAATGTATTTTGATTATATACATAATCTAGTTACTCTGGTTTAGTTTATTTTAAAATATAAATATAGTAATGTCAAAGTGATGTTATGAACCACGAGAAAATGTTGTTTCCTTTATCATTATGGATGTTTTTTTACGTTGATTTTGCATCCGTGGATGTATATGCAAGTAAATATTGAATTCTTATATATCGTGTTATTCCATATGATTCAGAAAGCGGTTGCTGAAGGTTTCTAAGATGGAGAGTGGGTAAATGCAATAATATGAGGGGACGTAATTGCTTTGCTTACTTGCGAATGCAACATAGGATATTTTATCGTCTTCACTTTATTTGCTCAATACAAGAGATATAGCTATCATAGAAACATAAAGTTGATAACATTCTTAAATGCAGCTACATCATTTATTCACTATTAAGTACCATTTTAATTAGAAAAATTAAGATTTACATATAAAGAATCATTAAAAAATTCAATAATGAGATTTAATTTAGGTTTGATATTTGTAGGTTAAATTATGTTATTGAGATTTCATTACCTCTAAAAATTTTAAAAAGATTTAATGGACAAATAATATATTTATCTTATGGAAAATAAATATAAATTCAACCAAGTGTCTTAATGGCGGATTCAACAAAAATATATGGGATAAACTTTTTGTTGCCATATTATATGTTCATCATAGATTTTCAGTCAAAGGACAATTAAGAAAACTATGCAACTCATCTTCAAAAGCTCCTTACTAACCTAACTTCCATGTGCTCTCTTCTCTAAGGAGTTTAGTTTTGGCCAAGATGCTAACTATCAATCCTAGTCATGTAACACTAACTTAAATTTTGTTCATAACATTTCCTAAATTTTAGGATTTAATTATAGTAGAGACCCAAGTATCCAAAAGAGTTTTCTACTTCTATATTTGCAATCCTAAATTTAAAATTATAATTTGCAATTTTTGTAGTCCATATCATCATTGTTTATTTTCTTCACACTAACTTGTTGGCCAAAATAACAACAAAAATTTTCTATAATATGCAACATATTTTGCATATCTTTCACAAAGATATAAATTAAGACAATGTTATCTACATAAACAAGTAGATTTTACTACATGAAATCTTATCTTGATAATATGCTTATGATTCCTTGTATGCAGCAAGTCCAAAAACTCATCAATGAAGACACCAAAGAGATTTGGTGATAAAGACAGTGCTTGCTTTACTTGAATTTTCTTCTAGAATTGAAAATTATCCCTAACTCTTTGTCTCTAACTTCAATAATAACTTTTTGTATACCTTTTTCATTACTATGATTAATTCTTAGGATGTCTAATTTATGTAGGTGTGACCATAAATTTTTACGAGTCACTAAACAATATGCTTTTGCAAAGTCAACAAAGCAAAGGAACAAGTTTCTATTAGACTTTTTTTGAAGTTTTCAACAATTTTTGAGTACAACTAAGTGGTCAATCATGGAGTGGCCTTATCTAAAACTAGCTTAATACAATATTCTTATGTTATTCACTTTAGCTCAAGCACTAAGTCTTGTTCATGAATAGTGCCTAACAATCATGTAATAGTTCCTCAAAAAAATGATGAGGATGACTAAGTCATATGGAGGAATTCAATTATGCTAAGGAGATAATGAATGCTGCACAAGAAAATGGATGGTTTCATCAAAGAGAATTATGGCTTCAGTCATGGAATATTGTCATAGAGGATCTTCTTTAAATAAAAGGCTCTTTGAGAAAACTATAAAAGAAAAGGTTTTGCCTAAAGTTTGGTTGAATACATCAAGGAAAAAACATTGTTATTTACATTTTGTTAGAGGAGGTTTGTTATCCAGTACTCAAGAGTATATATTCTTAGCTATTCCTATTCATTTAAGGAATCAAATTGCTAGAGCAAGAATGAGCTCTCATCATCTTCTTATTGAGACAAGTCCTTGGATCAATTTACCAAGAGAAGAGTGTATTTGTAGACTATGAAAACAAAGCATAGAAGATAAAGAACATATTTTTTTTTATTTTTTCTATCGTTGGCTTATATTTGAATGAATTATACTGTTGATTGTAATGTGTTGATTGGTTTCTTTCAAACTGACCCTATCTACTTAGGGCATTACATCAATAATGTTTTCGAATTTCTTCAAAAATATATTAAGGCTTTGTAACCATCCAACAAATCCTTTGTGATTTCCTGGACATAATAAAAATTTCCAATTTTCAATTTATAGTTTCGACAATAATTTGCATTTTTTAATTATATTTAAATAATATTATATGTCCCACCACTACCCATGTAGTGGTATTGGTAAAACCATTAAAAATATAAGTGGAAGGATACACCAAAAGATATTACACTTAATTTAATATGTTGATTTAGTATATAGAAGATATCCTCTAAAAATTACACTTAAGTTGATTAGAGCATGCAAGTTATGATTTGCATTTCACATGTTTGATTTTGATAAGTATGCTAATGTGATGCATTGTTATGCTCTACTAAAATTATATAAAAGTAGTATATTGGCTACATATTTTATTTATGCCATTTTTTCATTATTTTTAATTAATGTGTTCTTTTGTCTTTAGAGAGAGTTTTCTTCTTCTCTTTACAAGAAACCTTTTAGTAAGAAGTGAAAACCTATGAGGGTGCTTTTGAATAAGAGCAATGCCTGATCCTTTTCCAACCCTAGAGGGGAGGTTTTAAAAGATTGGTTGTAAGGATAAAAGCATGAAAATGCATCTCCAAAGTTGTTAGGATTTTTCTTTACACTTTCTCTAGTGATTTAATGCACCCTAAATTTATTTAATATTTCTATTCATTTTTTTGGGATCCAAAAACACCCCTCCCCCATTTAGTTTTGTTTTGAATTTTGATTTGAAAGTTCTAAGCTATGGATTTGATTTTTATAGACAATGATAAGAAGTTATACAGCTATAATTTGAATTTGTGTCTTAGGGTGTAGTTATGTTTCAGTTATGTCAGGTTCCAATACTCTCCTCCTAACCTTTTGACTAACACATGTTGTACTCATAGGTGTTACAAACGTTGAGACGTAGTCTATCTTGAGTCTACTCTAGAACACTTGGCTACTTTGGGACTCGAAGGTGATGATGAGTGGTGCTTCTCCAAAGCAATATCGTTACACCCCCCACTTAAGTTATAGTAGTCATTATCTATAATGAAACTTAGGACACTTGAAACATTACATAATTCTAATTTCATCAACCATAGCAATGATTATTTATAAAGTAAAGAAAATAATGCTAGGATATCCCTTGCTAACCATTAAAAATAACTTGAAGTTATATAAATTCTTTAGTATATAAAATATAATTTAGCATTTGATGATACATTATTGAAGAAAAATAGGTAAGGGAAGGGGTATCAAAACTTGAAAGAATGACTATAAGTACACCCCAAGACATATGGCCAACATGATACTTTAGAAGAATTATAGAAGAATATAATGATTCCTTAAATGCAACTCAATTGGCAACCTCTTTCATAACAAGACAATGTGGTAATCACTAGAGTTAACTAAATTGGCAATTAATTAAATCTAGATATATATAAAACAATAGCAATATGCTTGCTTCATGACTCTCTAGGAGATCTTTTGTTATACTAAATTTTTTTTGGAGGGATGTTGGAATCAAAATTTTTTTTCAATAATATTTAATCCTTTTAATGTGAATTAGCTTATTGGTTAAATTAATAGTTGTAAAGTACCTCCAGTTATGAGGTCACGAGTTTAATTCTCAGTTGTGTATGCAATTGGCAATTCAACCAGTAAGCTTATTTAACATTAAAATATTTATCTTTACATATACTCCACTTAGAACTTTATAACTCAATATTTCCCACTAAAATTGTATACATTACTTGAATTTTTCAAACCAAGAGTCCTACCACTAGTTTAACACCTTATTACTAAAATGCCTTTTGGTTTGGAAAACATTGACACAGCTTACCAATGTGTCATAACCTATATCTTTCATAACGTAATGTTTAAGACTATGAAGAATTATATCAATAACTTGACAATTAAATCATATTTGACATCCATCTAATCTCAACACTACTTTGACTACTTGTAATGAATTTAACATTCATTTAAATCCTAGGAAAAGCATATTTAATATTTTCTATAACATTCTCTTCCTGATGTCATGGAAAATGTCAAATATACGTTATATAAGACATTATGTGTAAGAAGACAATATACCAAACAAACGGCAAATATATGTAACATTCGACATTATGCATAAAGGAAATGGCAGCAAAATGTAGAAGGAAAAAGGAAAGAATGCTTTATTGGTATGGAATAAAGTATCTAGATTGTGCTTTGACAGTGTTCCTTGGGGTTTTCTTCCTTCGGCATCTATCCCCTTGAAGGCAATCCAAGATTGCCATCATGGTTAGGCCTACAACCGGCTAGAAGGGATGGCTAGTCCTCTTCTTGTCCTACTTCATCTAGCTCATGTGACTCGCCTTTATCGGCTCCACGACTCCTTGCTAGCATGACCTCTAAGCTCAGGTATAAATGCCATAGGTTAAACCCACAAAGGTTACCTCAAGAGAAATGTTCTTTATTATAATGCACCCTTTCAGGTCTCAATTACAAGCCCTTTGGGTCTTGTTATGATAATGATAACACTTGTTACGAAGAGGCACCATCTTCGTTATGTAGCAATACCATTTGGAAACATGGAAGTTACATTTTTATAAATAAGATGCTAGGTTTTTTAGTTTTTGAAAACAAAATTGCAATAGATCTTACTAAGGTCAAAGTAATCATTGACATACCTCCACCTAAAAATAATACATTTGATACTTCATAAATAATCTTACTAATAACTTGTAACCCCTATCTCATTTGCATTGAAAATAAGTTAATCTAGTGGTAAGACTCTTGATTTGAAAACTCCAAGTTATGGGTTTGATTGTAGTGGCCAATACTAAGTAATAAAGTTCTAATCTCACTATATGTCTTTGGGGGACAATTTCCAACACCCAGTATTTACTTTTCTCTGTGCTTGCAAGATTTAAACCTTCTATTGCAATGGTGTGTATAGCTTATAATATTTATTATATTTTTATAGTTTTGATATGTCTTGCTATACTTTTTCTAGCCTTGGAATGATACTTATATTTCTGATGCTTAGACTTGAACTTGTGACTGACATTGTATAGCTTTAATATTTGAATTATGATACTTGTGATTTTGATTTCTATGTGAGCCTTTATGCTTTGTATTGAACATGAAATTATTACATTTTTAAGTAACTTCTAATAACTTTAGAAATAACGCATATGGATCTCATAGACCATAGTAGATAATGCTAATGTATATGGTGATTTGGGCATTTTATATTTTAAGGCTAATAGTATTTTATGATCATGATTTTCTAATGTAGCCAACTCATGTAATTAATAGGATGTTTGTAGAAATCATCTTAGATAACCAATGTATGATCACACAAATTATGATTTGTGACCATCAATTTAATGTTGATTCAACAATCGTGAATTCTTAAAACACCTTGGATAACCAATGTATGATCACATGTATTATGACTTTTCACCATCAATTTAATGTTGATTCAACAATTGTAAGTTCTTGAAACAAAAAGTGAACCATGGATTGATCCAAAATATAGTTTAAATCATCCATCTACTATATCATTCTTAACTTATTTACTCAAAAGCCCTACATCTATTTTCACACATCAATTTCGTTTGTCTGTCATCTCTTTTTGATAGTGATCCTTATGTACCCTTGTTACACAAAATATTTTGGAGCTATTAAGCCTTAAGTTATGTCATGTGAAGGAAGTCCTTATTACCCTTGGGCATAGAAACCTTGTTGTAGTAGTTGCATCAAAGGTAGAGGAAACATGGTTTAATTTTGTAGTTCATATTAGTTGTCTATTGATGTTGTGAATCTTTCTTAGGTTTAGTGATTACTATTATCCTGCTAGCTTTCTCTAAGTCCTATCTCATATTTATAATATGTTCATTTGTTTGATGTTCTTTAGAGATGTACAACAAGGTTTCAATAATTGTGACATCAGTTATAGGGATTGTAAGTTGTAGTATCAATATAACCCTTGAACCCCAAGTTACAATGAAATCATGTTGAGCTAGTGTGGAATTTTTCAACAAGAATGCAAATCCTCATAAGCTATTGTAATAGCATGCTAGAAATTAAACCATAAATACCCAAGGAGAAATAAACATAAACTCCATCCTTTAAATAAAAGTATCTTATTATACCTTTAAGACTATAAAAGAGCATCCCAACAAGAAGCTACATCTACCTTATATGTCAAATCTTAAGCTACAAAAATTTGTTAGGCCATTTTCATACATAACAATAGCATAGCTAGAGCTACATCATATAAAAAAAGAGGACCATCTATCCTTCTTCCAACAATTACACCTATACCACTTGTATACATGATATGTAGGAAGCAGAGTAAACTCCATCTTTGACAAACTAAGACAAGATCTGACCTAGAAGGACATCCATTAGCTATGATGAGCCATGATATCGCATCTGCGGTATCAGGTCCACGATATTAGAGCCTGCCAAGCGATGTTAGATACTTGATATTGGGACCTATCTCCTTACCTATAAATAATAGGCGGGTGCACTTGGTTTGGCAATAGATTAGTTAGACCCTTATCCAAACTCTTGCCTTTTCTCCCTCTCAAAGTTAGAATTATTTCTGTGTGCCTACAGTAGGAGTCATAAAGTGAACAGATCTTTATTCAAGCATTGTGTACCTAAGCACACCTTGTGTACAACAACAAAGATGAACTTTTTGATAAACCTTGCAGCATTTAGAAAATATTAATTACTGTTAATTAGTGTTACTTAATGCTTTCCATAGTTAATTAATGTTCTCTCTCTTACCCTACAACTCTCCTAAGTAAGCACACTTAGAACGACCACTTCAAGCATGTGTGTTACACTTGGTAACCCAGTAACGATTAGTGTTTGGTAATCCCAGTAGTGTTGCACTAGTTTAGGATGTGTATGACAAGTGAGAATGGATGCTGGTGTTAGGACTAGTTAAAGCATAGTTGAGTAGTTAAATTAAATTATTTACTTAGTTATCTCTCTCCTCCCTTTGTAGCACTAGGACATAAAAACATAAAAAACTATAAAAATCATATACCTCAAGTTTACTTAACCATACAATCGTGCCATACAAGTAATCTTGAGAAGACAACGATTAACTAACCCATCCTTGTTCCACAAAGGCACATAAGCACTTAGTCCTTGGAATTCAACCGGATCATGCATGGGTGTTTGTATTCATATGGTTAAGTGTAGGTGATGAGAGTGGTTACTCTAGCGGTTTATTTTAATTATTAGAGCAGTTACTCTAGCAGTTTATTCTAATTATTAGAGTAGTTACTCTAGCAGTTTATTCTAATTATTAGAGCAGTTACTCTAGTGGTTTATTCTAATTATTAGAGTGATTACTCTAATTATTAGAGTAGTTGCTCCCAAGCCTATAAATATAGTGCCCAGGCACACAATTGGGAAGGAAGTCTTTTAGCAGTCAAGTAGCAAAACTCTTGTAGTCTATTTGAAAGTTAGAGTATTTTTCAAGTGCCCGTAGTAGGAGGTCTAAGTGTGGATAGATTTTTATTTGAGCATTATGTACCTAAGCACACCTTATGTACAGTAATAAAGATGAGCCCTTCGATTCATCCCTACAGCACTTGAGATTTGTTTTCTTACGCATTTCTTTTATTTTATTTTCTTATGCATTTATTTTATTTTATTTTATTTTATGCACTTTACATTTATGTTATTAGAGTAGCAATTCATTTTGATCAATTAAGAAAATCGTTAAATTACACTCAGTACAATCACTTCGAGCATGCGTGTAACACTTGGTAACCCAGTAACAATTAGCGTTTGGTAATCCTAGTAGTGTTGCACTGGTTTCGGATGTGTACGGAAAGTGAGAATAGATGCTAGTATTAGGATTATTTAGAACTTAGTTAATGAGTAGTTAAGATAAATTAGTCACTTAGTTATCTCTTTCCTTCCCTACTAGCGCATGACATAAAAACATAAAAGCTATAAAAATCATATGCCTCAAGCTTACTTAACCATACAATCTTGACATACAGGTAATCTTGGGAAGACAATGATCAACCAATCCATCCTTGTTCCACAAGGGCGCATAAGCACTTAGTCCTTGGAATTCGACTGGATCGTGCGTGAAATGCTTGTATTCATATGGTTGAGTGTAGGGGTACCTCGCTGCTCATCATTGCCACCGTTGCCAGGGACTTAGTTGTTTGTACGCTAACTAGAACATAGGAAATCATTCACATCATTGGAACAGACCCTTAGGATTGATTGAGAAAATAATAAAGAAGAATACATTACACATTGAACAGACAAGTATGTCTCCTTCTTCGTAGGAAAGCGCCTCACTGCCTAGGTCTGAAACAAGAAACAATCAACGGTGTAATACACATGACGTTGATCCGCTAGTCCCTCAAGAAGTTTGAGTGGTATATATTCATCTTGATGAGTATATACCATACTTCACCTTTATCCTCCATCAAGACAAACAACTGCGTTGGCGAGACTTAGAAGGTAACATAGTGTTACCTCCTGATCGTTCAGTCCCGAGCATGCTTCTTCGTGCTCTCACACGAATTGGCATGCCACACTTACATGCAGAATACGTTGTGCAAGACCATGAATCAAGAGAATACTATGACCCATAGAGGCACAACGTCAAAGAGACTTGCAATAGGAGAGACATCATAAGTCTTTGAAGAGTAAGTGGTCCCAGGATGCCCCACATGTCTTAAGCGAAAATGAGGGTGGCGAACCTACTCAGGTAGTCACCCACACAACGATGTTCCTCCTCTTGACTTTGGCCAAGGGGTTGTGTATCAAAACCTTCATTCCACTATTCATAACCCAAGTTTTGATACCCATGGGCACAAAGGATTTGAGAAAGGGACACGAGCTCATGATAAAGGTGGACATTCTAATCGTAATCATGATTGGGGCCAAGACCGTAGAAGAGAAGGTAGTAGACACCATCATGGTGATGTTTCTCCTTCTACTTAACCTTCATCATCTCCTTCAACCTCTCCTTCAATATCCAAACGTGGTCATAAAGAAAAAGACCATGGGGATAAAGGTAGGCAAAGTGGAAGTCATAGACGAAACAACTAGGAAAGGGGACGAGGGCACTCTAGAGAGTCACAACATAGAAGAAGGGAGAGTAGGGAACAACATAGGCATCATAGATGTCATGGATGAGACGATCATGATGAACCCCTAATAATTACTCAAAGTATGTTGGACATAACTGAGGTTGTTAAAATTCCAACAAGGCATTAGAAAGATAGTAGGATCAAGAGATTAGATATGAACAACATCCCATGATTTGAAGGGGGATACAACGTTGATCCTCAAAATCATTTACAAGCATTCCATGATGCATGTGCCTTACAAAATATATAGAACGAATGGAAAAAAGTTAAGTTGTTCCCATAGAAATTAGTTAAAGAAGCGAAAAGTTGGTATCAGTCTTTAGAGCCAGAATCCATTCGTAGGTGGAGTACTATGTTAGAACTATTTAATGACAAGTACCAAAAGTACTCCTGAGTGTCTAACTTGCAAAAGAAAATCCAAGGATGGAAAAAAGGAGGACATGAACCCTTAGATGCTACCATGGGCCAATACTATGCACTATTACGTCGTTGTCCTGGCCATGGTTATTCGCAAAGGGATCAACTGCACCATCTCGTGGATGGGCTTAGGCATGAAACAAGAAGAACCCTTGGGACTTATGCCCAAGGGAGACTATTTGAGCTTAGGTTCCATCAAATTCAAAGACTATTGGAGCAATTTGCTAAGGAAGAAGGTGAGCTACAAAAGAGAGAAAGTGTAGAAGAGTATAACTAAGATCCTTCCCTCTGCAAGAGGGGAGTAACATTTTGTGAGGATGAAGAAGAGTCACCACTCGAAGAGATTGTGAATAGGAAAACTTTACCTATCCAAAAGATGACATCAGAAGTTTCGGAAAAGGTAGACCAAATGTGGGATTCCCTATACAATAAATTTCAAATTGTTCTTAAAATAGTAGAGGAGTCTAGAGAGAAAGGTAGTGAGAAAAGAAAAAAGAAAGAGGTTGAACATGCACGTAGTAAGGGTAAGGGCAAAGTTGCCATCATTGAAGAGGTTGTGGATTCGAAAATAGACAATGATAGTGGATGTGAGATATGTCAATATGACCATCCTAAGGGATGTTGCCCTATAATCTCACATCTACAGGAGTCTAGGGTGTATGCACTCAACCCACGATTAAACAAAAGGCACAAACCCCAAAGGTTACCTTATCCTCAAGGTAACCCAAGGTAGTTCCACCAACCCTTAACATATTATCCTAGTGGAACTCCACCACAATTGATTGAGCAATATCAATAGTGGCAGCAACCACAATCATGGGGAATGCCACCACCAAGGCAATAGTATCCTTACCAGCAACCTAACCCATATGGATATTACGTGCAATAGCCAATATTTTCACGTGACTCTACTAGTCACATCACTCCTCAACCTCACTACCAAGCCCACAAGTATTATGGGACTCCTTCTTCTACGGGCGATATTCCACAAGCATATCATCCTTCTCATTTGGCTGCATCTCTTCCACCAATAGCTCCACTACCACTTGCTTCTGCGATGCAAGGTGAAATCCCTACCCAACCACATCAACGTAATGCCACGAGGGCTATTAACTCTCAATGTACTATTGGTTTCAACAACCACATGAAGAAAAGACCTTTCTTTAGAACCAACAGTCCAACTAAGCCCTTGCAATCACAAGTAGTTGATTCCTTAGATGCCTCAGTATTAATCAAAACTTTGGAGCCCCCTTCAACCTAATCACCGCACTCAACACATACGGTCATGCTAACACATGTCATCACCAATTGGATCAAAGCTGGCCACCTTTACAGGAAATTCTTTGATCCTAGGAGTCCTTTGATTTACTTACAAATCGCTAGAAATGTGCTATGCAAGGCTCTTTTGGATTCAGGTTCCAGTGTCAACTTGATTTCTCAAGAAATGTACAAGGCCTAGAACCTGCCTCCATTAAAAAAGAGCAACATCCATCTAGAGTTGGTCAACCAGTCCATCACTGTCCCATTGGGACTGATGGAAGAAATTATTACCATTGTTTGTGGATGGTCATACCCAACTAACTTCCTAGTGATTCAGGTAAACAATGGTAAGGGGGACTTCCCAATCATAATGGGAAGAGCATGGCTAAGCACCATCAACACATGCCTAGGAATCCACAATATTTTCCTAGAAATATCAAAGGAAAAGACATTCGGAAAGATCAAGAAGAAGAAAGTTCTGTGCATCGCATACAGTGACACAGGGTGTAATTGCATGCAAAGGTCATGGTTTGTGCAAAGTCTAGCATTGCCTGCATGCAATCAGTGTGCACAAATGATTAACATACAAAGATGCCTGTATGCAGTAGCCACATGATAGGAAGACACCCAGTGGCTAACAGCTGATCAAGAAAGCAGTTCACTCATATGCATGGAACCAACTGAGGGTTTGACTTGTGCTTACATCGATAGCATAGATACATTAGAGCAAGTCCACCGCCAACTTCCAAGTCTTAACCTTGAAAATATCAATTGGGGGAAGTTGGAAATCCCTGAGAAATTTAAACAGGAGCCCCTTGAGTTGAAACCATTTCCCACCAATATGGAATACACGTTCCTTAAAAATGAAAAATCAATAATTATCAATGCTAAGCTTTCTCCTCAATAGAAAGAAGAACTACTGAAGGTAATCAATAGATGGTCAAAAGCCTTCGCTTGGTCATATCCCAAATTAACTAAAATAGATCCTAGGATATGCCAACATAGGGTTTACATTGACCCCTCCATGAAGCCTCGAAGAAAACCATAGAGGCATTTGAACCCAAAGCTAAAGCAAGTAGTCAAGGAAGAAATTGAACAACTTCTCAAGTCTAGGTTCATATACCCCATTGCTAATAGCGAATGGGTTAGCCCCTTAGTTATTGTACCTAAAAAGGGAGGAAAATGGAGGGTGTGCATAGATTTTAGGCTACTAAATATGGCAACATTCAAAGATCACTTTCCGTTTGCATTTGTTGACCAAGTCTTAGACACCAGCACATGACATCGCTACTATAGTTTTTTGAATGGATATAGCAGATATAATCAAATACAAATAGCCCTAGAAGACCAAGCCAAGACTACGTTCACTAGTCCTTGGGGAATGTTTGCATACAAACAAATGTCGTTTGGCTTGTGCAATGCCCCTGCAACATTTCAACGACTAGTTTTAAGCATCTTCCAACAGCAGATAGGAAATGGCATAGAAGTATTTATGGATGATTTCTCTACCTATGGAGAAAAATTTGATCAAGCCTTGGACCAATTAGAGCAAGTGTTAAAAAGATGTGTAGAAACCAATTTGAGGCTCAACTAGCAGAAAATAAATTTGATGGTCCAAGAGGGTGTAGTACTAGGGTACAAAATCTCACACACAGGGATAGAGGTAGACCCTGAGAAAATCAAAGTTATCTAAGGAACTACCCATCAACTAGAAACTGTCAAAGATATTCGATCATTCCTTAGACATACTAGCTACTATAGGAGATTTATTGAGAACTTTTTAAAAGTTTCCAAATCATTGGTAGAATTAACAAAAAAGGACGTACCTTTCGATTGGACCAGGGAATGCAAATTAGCTTTTCAAACTCTAAAATAGAAGCTAGTAGAAACACCCATTCTACAAGCTCCTGACTAGTCCAAACCATTCCATATCATGACTGACATGTCCAACTATGCCTTAGGAACTGTACTTACATAGTTAGATGACTAGAAGTGTCCTTATTACATCCACTGTGCAAGTAGAACTATCACTGGTGCATAACTTCACTATGCTAACACAAAGAAAGAATTAATGGCTATAGTGTTTGCACTAGAAAAGTTTAGACACTATGTATTGGGATATAAAGTATATATACATATAGATCATAGTGCAATCTAGTTTCTCATGAATAAGCCAATGGTAAGCCCTTGCATCATACGATGGCTTATAATCTTACAAGAGTTCAATTTAATGATGATCGATTGCAAAGGCACCGAGAATGTAGTTGCTGATCATTTATCTCAGTTGCAATGGAACAACAAAGAGGATGAGTGGCAAGGTACCCTTACACTCAATCATACAAATACAAGCGTTACACGCGTGATCCAGTCGAACTCCGCAGACTAAGTGCCTACACGCCTTATGGAACACTTAAGGTTAATCATTCATTGTCTTCCTAGACTTACTTGTAATTGTCACGGTTGTATGGTTAAGTAAGTCTAAGGTATGTGATTTTTATGTCTTTTCTATTTTATCTCCTATGCTAATGAGGTGAAGGGTGAAGAGATTAATTAACTAACTTTAACTAACTTAACTAACTAACTAAGCCTTAATTAACCTAGCATCAGTATCCATTCCCACTTACCGTTCACACCTTGAACCAATGTAACCTTGGTTACCAAATGCTATTCGTTACTAGGATCACCAAGCGTAACACATGTGCTTGAAGTGGTTGTACTGAATGCACTTAACTAGGAGAGAAGGGTTGAGAGAGATTTAATTAACTAATGAAGCATTGAAACAATAAAAAATAAATAATAGTAAATAAAGTTCTATTTAGCTTAGTCCATGCACTACAAGGTTTATCCAATAAGTTCGTCTTTATTTTCGTACACAAACTTGTGTTTAGGTACAATATTTGCTCTAATAAAGATCTGTTCACTTCGAAGCTCCTACTGCGGGCACATGGAAATTATTCTATCTCTAGAGAGGTGAAACTTCGAGAGTTTCACTACAGTCTAGGCCTAGATGCTGAAACAAGGGAAAGCTACCTCTTATTTATAGACTTGGCGGTGCACCGCAATATCGCGTACGCAATATCACAGGGGAAGACACGATATCATTGGGGATGCAATATTGCGATGGACGTAATATCGTGTCCCATCATACCCCCATGACTGAATGAAAACTTATCCTCAAGTTCCTTACAAAATATTGGGAAGGTATGGGATTATTAACTAAATTGAACTAATGGTGAATGAGACAACATGTGAATGGATCATCATTATAAGACAAGACAAAACTGGTGTTTGTTGGCACATTGGGCCATTTCATGGAACAACAAAAGTAGAGATACTAAATTCCTACTATGAGTGTTCACCCATATCTCATTCGACGGTTTATCAGGATGATTTGGTCCATGATACACAAGAGGAAACTGTCTAGTTTCTAGAGGATCATGAGAGGCAGAAGTTATATCCTTAATGAATCTGAATTTTAATCTCTGATTGTCTTAACAAAACATTCAATCTTTCTGTTTCCTTCCTATTTGACAATGGCAACACCAATACCAAAGCTAAAGGTAATGTTTCCAATAGATATAGCTTTGGCATCTTTTCTGTGAAATGCACCTTTGGAGCCTTCACCTAAATCTAGGTTAGGAAGAGGTAGGAACCAACTTTGGAATAAGCATATCCTGTCGTCCATTTTGACCGCAGAGGGATCTACAAAATTGATCGAAAATCTAGGATTAGCACTAAGAAGTTGCAAAAACATTGGATTCACGATGCAAGAACCATCGCTAACAACAATCGGCCTCCAAAAGGACTGCAGCGCTGGTAAAGTGAACATTGCGCTGGGCACAGGCTCATCCAAACCTTGGCCCTTGCACCAGGAAAAATTTCACGGAGTAAGCAGAGCCACCAAAAAAATCTCTAGCGATGACATTGGCCTGTTGTTATTCACTCAAAGACCAAAGGACCTATTTCTGTACCATTTTTCAACAGTAAACTCAACCCTCACCACGTCCGACGTAGGCAACGATAGCATCGAAGAAGTCTCCAAAAATTTCACGACAAGCACACTATCATGTGCCAAGCAAGGCTTCCCACACGAGACCTTCGAGTATTGGAGCCGACACTAACGTATCCATCAAATATTCTTGGCCGCGAACGCGCCATAGTTTTCAACGTTGAACACATCAAGGCCATCATCACGGCCTCCGAGATTCTGCTTCTTAATTTTCCTCACCCTATCGTGGCCCCCTTCGCTTAGCTCCTCCATCGATTCCTTTCCTCCCAGGAAAATGGAACACACAATGCAGATATGGATGCTGCATTTAGACCACGTCCAAAGAAATTCTGGTAGTGTGCCTGAAGTAAATAACAGGGACAAATGTAACACACTGACCTTTGGGGCGAATATTTTTTCTTTTTAACAACTTGAACGGTCTGCAAAGTTAAATAAAATAAATGACCAAATAGCCAAACTGAAACCAGTAAACTGGTTTTACATCCAGAAACCACTAGAAATGGTTTTAGTTGCTTCCCGCTGCAGGATCATGGAGAAATTCCTTCAGTGGAATCACGGGCACACTCCTTTAATATTCTGGTGCTTATTGCCACTCTGCAGAATTTTTATGAAGCAATAAATGAAGGTTGATCAAAATATTCATTATTCCAAACTAAGAAAATGTGAATTATAAGCGTGCAGAAAACCATAAGGGCAGTCATTCTATGTATCCAAGGCTGATGAAAACAAGCAGACAGAGGTTGATGGCTGGCAGGAAGTAAATCATGGGTCCCAAGCATAAGAAAGATGGACAAATATTACACACGTACATATATATTTATATATTAACCCATCTATGTATGCATCAACTCCATGGTTACTATCTCTATTGCTATGATTTAAATAAAATATTTCATGATTTAAAAAGGAAAAGACAGCTATGGGATATTTGTGTAACATCCTATATAAAGGGGACATTTGGCTATTATCCCTTTTATTCATATGGAAGTTGTAACTTCCTATGATAGTTACAACTATGATATTTGTAACTAATTTTAATTTTGATTACCATGAAGACACTTGGCCACCATAGCTTTTATTTCTATAGTTGTAACTTTGTGTGGAAGTTGCAACTTCCTAGCCTTAATTCCATAATGTTTGTAACCACTACAAAGGACACTTGTCAACTACAAATTATTTATCTCCATGGTGACCACTTGGCGACTAAAGGGCCACTTGTCAATTAAGTGGGACACTTGTCAGCTGCAGCTTTTTTATCTCTATGGTGGTTACAACCACCCAAAATTTTTGTAACTTACCTAACTTGTTGGGCAAGTAAGGTCTCCTAACTTGTTGGGCAAGTAATTAACTTCCTTACTTGGGAGAAAAGTTAGCTAAGATATTTTAGAATGTAACTACCTTTTGAACCCTATAAAAAGGCTTTAGGGGTAAGAGAAAATATATCACACTTGACCACACTTGGGGTCACACATTGTGAAAGATTGCTTGTAAGATGGCTTGCTAAAGAAAAGATTTCAGCCTCTTTGTCATAGTCCTGTGAGTTATGTTTTTTATTTTTTATTTTGTTTAAATTGTTTAGCTAGTGGTTTAGATAGTATCATCCTTGGCAAGTAATTTTGGGATTTTTAGATTGCTCTTATTGTTCTTGTTGCATAATTGAAAATTTCTATTAAAATTTTGCCATAGAAGCACTTGTGTTTGAAAGTCTTAAGAGCATTTTAGTAGTGAATTTGATTATTGTGCAATGTATAAGAACTGCTATTGGGATTGTTGTAAAAGAGCCTCTGCTTGTAGTCATGCCGTTGAACGATTCAATAGTCAAGAGGGTTCAGAAAATCTTTGGTATTTTGATGGGACCAGAATAGCTTCTTTTTATCTTTAAAGTGAATCTCCATGGTATTTCAATCAGAAATTGTCAAGTCTTTCGAAGGTTCTGTTGAATGCAATTGTTGACATCTATTATCTAGCCAAAATGGAGTCTCGTACGTGGTAGTTTACGCAGCAATTTTTGGTAGCATAGTAGGATTGTCTTGAAGAAATTGCTTATTTGAGCCTTGGGAGTTTAAACAATTCGTAGTTATTGAATTTGGGATAGCTTTATTATGAATTGTTTACTCGTATCATTTTACCTTGTTTAAGCATTTGAGGTGTTAACACAAATCTTCTTTCTTTTCTGTCTATTTCCATTGAATCTTGCTCTATTTCTAGTTTTCTTGTGGAACTATCTCTTTCTCTGGGGAAAATTAGAAGTAGATTCGTAGAATTGTGCTCAAATGTTTTTGCAAAATTTTATTTGTTACAAGTAGGTATTATAAGGATCACATAGACTAGGCAATTGAACAAAATAGGAACTCTCAAAAACTCACAGTACTTGGCAAAGTTGGCTGAATCTCTTTAAGATAAGTCATTTGTAGTTTACACACAATGCAATCGCTTCATTTTTCATAACCGCACACCGCAACAGCACACACACATACTCACATTAACTACTGAGTCTATTTGGAGGTATCTAGGCCTTGGTGTTGCTAGAGACCAGCAAACACCTAAATCTTATTCAAGGATACTTGTTGGCGATCGCGTCCCAAACGGTCACCAACAGTGTTTACAACAACAAGAGTGAACACTTTATACATTTGACATTAGGCCTTATTTTGCAACTGAGAGAAAAGAGAGAAGAGAGAAGAAATTTGCTACTGCCAACACCAAGATTGCGCCTTTCATTGTCCATCCATAAGCGCACCATCGATCTCGTTCCTTGCATGGCTACTTCAGCACCAATCCATTCCAAGTGTTCCCTCTAGGTCCAATCTGTTGTTGTATGATTACCATCTGCACACACAACATAGTCTTTATATTAGCAAGGGTAAATGAATCATAATGCAATTGATACCTTGCTTCGGTGAAAGGTCCATTGGCTGAGTTGTGGTATGGCTGATATGGATCTAGAGATATCATAGTGGCTACCGAAGGGGTAGGGGTTAGGAGAAAATCAAAAAAATTTGGGTCTGGACCCCCATGGCTAAGACCGAACCTCTGTTAGCGATAGAATGGAGAAGGAATAAAGAACAAGAAAGATGTAGAAAAAGACAACTATAACGTCGATGAAATGGATTTCAAAATGGAAATGAACAAAATAAAGTTGATTGCAAAAATGTTAAGGGAAATAATTTAATTGGTGCACCAAATAGGAATGTCAGTGGGTCCTCTCCAAAGTAGGATCATGCTCTTAATGCCCTGACAAACCCACATTCGAAGAGTCCGTAGGTTCTGAGAATGTGATTTGGAACAAGAGTTAAAGTCTAAACCACAAGAATTTACCAAAAAGAAAACAATGTGTCAACCAAAATATACACTAAAGATACAATCGGCAATGAGGTGAACTATGGAGAGAAGGATGAAGAGAAGACAATGGAATGGAATCCCAAAAACAAGGTGGTGTACAACCCCTTGTGTAGTTGATGATTAATGTGACTTAGTTGATCCCATTCCAAATCCAACCTCAAACAAACCACATCCAATGACTTTGCATTAATGCATTTGGCTAAACCATCCACTTGAAACAACAAGAATGCATCCCTCAAAGAGCCATCGCCATTCTGAAGAAACGAAGGAGAAGAGAATGGGAAGCGAGAAGGGCCTTAGTTAGAGGGAACATGTTTATTTTAGTTCCATAACTAGTGCTTATAGCCCAAATGTTTATTTTGTCTAAGGGGTGTGCTTTGAATTCTCATTGTTTTTGTTTTGTTTTATGTGTTTATGCATGAGAATCACACCATGCAAAGACTTTGTTATTTTTATTTGCTCAGCTTCCCAATAATTAAGTAACATCAAAATGGTAAGAAAACTCAAGAAGAAACCATTCAAGCACCTAAGAGAATGGCCAACAGAAATGCATCAAGTTCCCTTGAAGTCACACTCTTTTCAATCCTTGAGTCCTTCCTTAATTTGAGAAATGCTCAGTCACCGATTCGTTATAGTTCTTATTTAGAAAGGGACTGTACAGTTCCAAGCCAAGAGAGACCATAGAAAGTTTTGGATGTATGGATGAAGTGGACTCATTACCTGCTATATCAAAAAAACCATACCTTAGTATCAACATCATAACTTAAAGGTAAAAACCAAACATTAGCAATTAATAGGAAAATAGTTCATACCATCATGGAGAACACTTATTAATTGACAAACTTGACAATATGGATAACACACACACACACACACACACACACACACNGTAAAACAAAAACTTAAAAGAACTAAGGGCCTCAAATGATTAGCATAGGTGGCCATCTCCCCCATGATTGAATGGAAAGGGAGAGATCTAAAATAATGAGTGCCTATTTGAATTTCTTAAAAGTGTCCAACTTCTCCTAATTGATGTTTTCAGGTTAAGGGGTGGAAGTCAGTGACGCTCATACTCCAATGTATTTATGCCTTCATTGTGGGCGTGAGTTGTTTCCCCAATTTGTTCCATGCATGTTGGTGGGCTACTCTCTTGATCAGTTGTCAACCACTGAGTGTTCTCTTGTTGTGTGGTTGCTACATACATGCACCTTTGTATATGAGTTTCTTGGCACACCAGTTGCATGCAGGAGATGCTGAGCATTCCTCCATGTCATCACCCTTTGAGTCACTATATGTGATGCATGGAACTTTCTTCTTCTCGATCTTTCCATAAATGTTTACTTTAGATATTTCCAAGGAAAGATCACGGATTCCTAGGCATGCATCTATTGTACTTAGCCATGCCCTTCCCATTATAATTGGAAAGTCCCCTTTGTTGCTGTTGACTTTTATCACCAAGAAATTAGCTGGGTATGACCAATCACACATAGTGGTAACGATGTCCTCCATCAATCCCAAGGGAATGGTGATGGACGGGTCAGCCAACTCTAGTTGAATATTTCTCTTCTTGAGTGGAGGCAAGTTTTAGGCTTTATACATTTCTCGTGAGATTAAGTTGACTCTAGAACCTAAGTCAAGAAGAGCCTTATGAGGTTCGTTCCCGACGACTTGGAGGTAGATTAAGGGACTTACAGGGTTAGATAGTTTATTGGGAAGGTGGCCTACCTTAATCCAGTTAGTAACAGCATGTGTTAACATAACCGTATGCGTTGAGCTCTATTGTTGGTTTGAAGGGAGCTCCGAAGCCTTATTTGTTGGAGGAGCATGTACGGAATCAACCGCTTGTGGTTGTGAGAGCTTGTTTGGGCTTTTGGTTCTGAAGAAAGGTCTTCTTTTCGTACGGTTGTCAAAACTAGTAGCGGGTTAAATGTTTACAGCTCTTGTAGCATTACATTGCTATAGTTGAGTGGGGAGTTCCCCTTGCATTGTTGGAGCGGGTGGTATTGGAACTAACGATGCGAGAGTGGCAGACAGATTTTGAGGATGGCCTACATATGGTGTGTCTTCCATAGGAGAGGGAGTCCTATAATACTCTTGAGCTTGGTAGTGACGTGGTGGTGACACACAACCCACAGATTCATGTGGAGAGACTAGCTGCTACACGTAGTAGCCATATGGATCTGGTTGTCGGTAAGAATATTGTTGCCTAGGCGGTGGCATCCCCCATGACTGTGGGTGTTGCCACTACTGGTGTTGCCCGATAGGTTGTGCAGAGTTCCACTTGGATAGTATGTTAATGGTTGGTGGAACTGTCTTTGGTTACCTTGGGGATAAGGTAACCTTCGGGGTGCTTTCCGGTTGTTAAGTCTTGGGTTGAGTGCATACACCCCAGACTCTTGTAGATGTGAGATTATTGGGCAACATCCCTTAGGATGGTCATATTGGTAGATCTCACATCCACCGTCATTGTCCATGTCAAAATCCACAACCTCATCGGTGATAGTCATTTTTCCATTACCCTTGTTATGTGCAGGGCCTGAATCTCTCCACTTTTTCTTGTAATGGTCACTACTTTGTTCCTCCTTAGACTCCTCTACGATTTTTAGGACAATTTCAATTTTACTATCTAAGGAGCTACATATTTCATCTACCTTAGTTGACACTTCTATTATTAATTTCTGAAGTGGCAAGGTTTTTCTATTCATCAACTCTTCGAGTGGTGATTCATCCTCTTCATCGCAGAGTCTCACTCTCTTCTTCCGAAGGGAAGGATTGTGGTTATATTCTTCTGCGCTTTCTCTTTTCTATAGCTCCTCTTATTCTTTAGCTACTTGCTCCAACAATTGATGAATTTCATGGGATCTAAGTTCAGATAATCTCCCTTGGGCATATGTCCCAAGAGTTCTCCTAGTTTCATGCCTTAGCCCATCTACGAGGTGGCAGAGTTGATCTCGTTGTGCGTAACCATGGCCCAGGCAACAATGTAGCAATGCATAATATCTGCCCATGGAAGCATCCAAGGGTTCGTGATTACCCTACTTCCATCCTTGGATTTTTTTACACAAGATAGACACTCTTGAGTACATTTGGTATTTATTGTTGAACAACTCTAACATCGTGCTCCATCTCCTAATGGTTTCCAGCTCTAAAGACTGGTACCAACTCTCTGCTTCTTTTATGAGTGTCCTAGGGGAAAAATTTAACTTCTACCACTCATTCTCAATGTTCTGCAAGGCACAGGCATCATGAAATTCCTGTAAGTGGTTTTGTGGATTAGCATTGTATTCCCCCTCAAACTGTGGGATATTTTTCATGTTTAATCTCTTGATCCAACTATCTTTTTGATGCCTTGTAGGTATTCTCACAGCCTCCATAATATCTAACATAGTTTGGGTGGCAAGTAGGGGTTCATCATGATCATCTCTCTCATGACGTCTATGATGCCTATGTTGTTCCCTACTTTCCCTTCTTTCATGCCTTGATTTTCTTGAATGCCCTCATCCTCTCTCTTGACTCTCTCATCAAGGTCTCTCATCTCGCTTACCCTTATCCTCACTGTTATGCTCTTTGTGACTGTGCCTTGATGTGGAAGAAGAGGGTGAATGATGTGATGAAGGGGAAGAAGAAGGAGAGCCATCGCCATGATAATGTCTCTTGCCTTATCTTCGATGTTCCCTACCTCGATCATGATGATGATCAAAATGCTTACCCTTATCTTGTGCTTGTGTTCCCTTAGTGAATAGTTGGTGTTCATGGGGATCAGAACCAGGGTTGTGTATCATGGAGCGTAGGTTCTGATACCCCACCTCCTCACTATCGTTAGGAGGGGGCACATCATCTTGTGGAGAACCTATTGAGATAGGTTCACCACCCTTAACTTCTCTTATGACGGGCGAAGCATTACGGGGGCCCTTACCCTTCAACAATGTGTGATAACTCTCCTACCACTCATCTCGTTGATGTTGTGCTTCTATGGGATGGTAGTCTCTTGCATTGTAATCGCACGCAACGTACTCAGCATATAGTTGCGACATGTCATCTTGTGCAAGGGCACGAAGGAGCATGTTGGGGGTGGCTCTATCTAGAGGTAACACAATGTTAACTTTTAAATCTCTCCAATGCAATTGTTCTTCTTGATGGAATACAAAGGTAAATTTGGGTACATATTCATCATGATGAATGTACACCACACTGAATTCTTGAGGACCTGGCAGATTTTGGTTATGTGTTTAGTGTCGCCGACTATCTCTAGTGTTATCCCTAGGCAGTGAAGTGCTTTTGTTAGAAGCAGAAGACATTGTGTCTTATTCAGTGTGTTGATTAACCGTTATATAATTTTTCATTTAATTAATCCTAAGGGTTCGTTTAGGCTCCCAACAATATGAGTGATTTCCTATGTTCTACTTAGTGCACAAACACTTAGTCCCTAGCAACGGCGCCAATGATGAGTGGCGAGGTACCCCTACACTCAACCATACAAATACAAGTGTTACACGCGTGATCTGGTCGAACTCTGCAGACTAAGTGCCTACATGCCTTATGAAACACTTAAGGTTAATCATTCGTTATCTTCCCAGACATATTTGTAATTGTCATGGTTGTATGGTTAAGTAAGTCTGAGGCATGTGATTTTTATATCTTTTCTGTTTTATCTCCTATGCTAATGAGGTGAAGGGTGAAGAGATTAATTAACTAAATTTAACTAACTAACTAAGCCTTAATTAACCTAGCATCAACATCCATTCCCACTTACTGTTCATACCCTGAACCAATGCAACCTTGGTTACCAAACGCTATTCGTTACTGGGATCACCAAGCGTAACGCATGTGCTCGAAGCGGTCGTACTGAATGCACTTAACTAGGAGAGAAGGGTTGAGAGAGATTTAATTAACTATAAAGCATTAAAATAATAAACAATAAATAACAGTAAATAAAGTCCTATTTAGCTTAGTCCATGCACTACAAGGTTTATCCAAGAAGTCTGTATTTATTTCTGTACACAAACTTGTGTTCAGGTACAATATTTTCTCGAATAAAGATCCATTCACTTCGGAGCTCCTATTGCGGGCACATGGAAATTATTCTATATCTGGAGAGGTAAAACTGCCAGAGTTTCACTATGGTCTAGGCCTAGATGCTGAAACAAGGGAAAGTTACCTCTTATTTATAAACTTGGCGGTGCACCGCAATATCACAGGGGAAGACACGATATCGCGTCCCATCAACGAGTATCCAGTTTTTGATTATTTTCCTAATGAATTCCTCTTTATTGGTGTAGTGAATAATCAATCACCCATGGAGATAAACTGGTACAGTAGCATTCTTACCTATCTCTTCACCCAACAAATACCACAAGAGTTAAACCTTAAGAAGAAACAACAGTTTCTTCACCAAGCCAAATACTTTATGGAGATCAATCGACAACTTTACAAAGTGTGTTCTAATGGCTTGGTTCGATGGTGTGTTCTTGATATAGATCAACTATGATTTCTCCAAGATGCTCATGAGCGTCCTTATGGGGGTTATTATGTTGGGAGATGAATGGACATCAAGATCTTGCTTGCAGGATATTATTGGCCTACATTATTTTGGGACGCCCATTGTTTCATCCAATCTTATGAGCACTATCAATGTGATGGGGGAATGACTACTAGAATGGAGGGTCTAGAACAATGGATTCAACTATTAGAACCCTTCAACATTTGGGGAACTAATTTTATGGGGTCGATTACACCAATGTTCAATGGAAAAGCTTATATTATTTTTGTTGTTGATTACCTAACAAAATCGGCAAAACCAACTACTGTTAAGGATTGTACATCATCTACAGCTGCACAATTTATTCAATAACAAATCATAAACAGGTTTGATGTGCCATGTGCACTTATTTTAGACAATGGTACACACTTCATAGGTGCAACGTTCTGGAAATTAATGCAATGCTTAGGGGTTGAGCATAAATTAACTACACCATACCACCCCCCAAGCGAACGGTCAAGAAGAAGTCACCAATAGGGAGATTACGAAGATCTTGATAAGAACCATTAGCAAGTTTAGGTGAGATTGGAGCACTAAATTGAACAATGCCCTTTGGGCATACCGCTCCACATGGAAACTCCCTATAGGCTACTCTCCCTGTGAGTTAGTGTACAATAAATTACCAACGCTTCCCATTCAAACTAAGCTCCGTACACTATCCATGACATGTGACCTCAACCTTGACCTTGATCTAGCACAAAAACAATGGTTAGTAACCCTTAACTTGCTAGATGAAAAATGATTAGCTACTCTATCATCTAAGAAATTGCACAAGGCCTTCAATAAACAATGTCATGACCTAAGAATTAGGAAAGTTAAATATCAGCCAGGAGATAAGGTTCTCTACTGGAATCCCACACATGTGCCATAACGTACTAAATTTCAAACATTGTGGGAAGGACCTTATATTATTTATGCAACTTTTTCTTCAAGGGCCATGAAAATATACAAACCTGAGAGCTTGGATAAGAAAATTTTGGTCAACATGCAACAAACCAAACCTTTCTAGGAGCTTAGGACCACCAGTACACATGCTACCTCTATTAGTGGACAACCTTGCTCACTATTTCAGATCTCCTCCTTCCAACTCAGTCATGGGGGAGATGGCTACCTATGCTAACCATTCTAGGCCTCAGTTCTTTTTGAATTTTTGTTTTACACATTTTTATTTTACACATTGATGAGTGGCGAGGTACCCCTACACTCCACCATACGAATACGAGCGTGCACGCGCAATCCGGTCGAACTCCGTAGACTAAATGCCTTAACGCCACAAGAAACACTTGGGGTTAATCGT